>CM077033.1:6887151-7086120 GCA_039090855.1 Macrothele yani
TGTGAAAGAACTTTAGTGAAGATCTTATAAACCACTGATAGGAGGCTGATAGGTCTGGAGTTCCTGAGAGATCCTCAATGTCACTTTTTTATGTAGCAAGATCATTGTAGCGTTGTTTCAATCCTCAGGAATTTTCCCTTCATTAAGGCATCGAGTGAAAATTTGGGCGAGTACTGTTTCGATTTCTCCACTTGCTTCTTGTAATATGATGCTCCACAGTAATTCCATCTTCTCCTGGAGCTTTTTCCCGCTTCATGTTCTTGATTGCATGTGTAACTTCTGCTGGAAGGACTGGAAGAACTCTGGTACTGGTACCTTTCATGATGTCTGGAGTAAATGTATCATCCCTTTTCATATAATTTGGAGCAGAAATCTTTCACTCTTGTCAAAATTTCGCCTCTATTTCTTGTTACAGAACCTACTTCTTTTCTCAGTGCCATAATCTGTTTTTTCCCCTTACCGAGATGTTCCTTTGCTATCTTTAGGATTTTGCTGTTTTCAATTGCTTCCTACTTACTAGTTCACAGTTGAATTTCCTCTTTACGTCTTCAGTGATGAGCTTTTTCGTACTGTCTTGCACATAGATCTATATATTTCCACTTTGGAGGTCACATCTTCTTTAGTTGTCCTCATCACTTCTTCTTTTTTGCATCAACACATTTTGGTTTTTCCTGATAATTTGAACTTCCTCCATGTAATTTGCTCTTAGACCCAGCTAATTTTGTTGCTGTTTCATAAGAGCTTTGGTTACTCTTTCTGTTAACTTCAGAAATATCCACTTCTTCCGATGTTAGGCCTTCTAAAGTGCAGAGAATCTGTTCTTCAGTTCCAATTCTGAAGGTATTATGGTGTTTTTTAAGGTTGGCTATGTCAATACATTTTGTTTGTCTTATGAGCTTGCTACGTTCGAGTGCTTAGTGTTGAGGTGCATCTTACATCTCACCAATCTATGGTCACTGCCTGTGTTGAACTTGTTTCAGCACACTGCAGTCTTCTATGACTTCTTAATTTTTTGTTACACACATAATAAAATCAATTTCACTTGTCGTCCCATTTGGATGTCTCCATGTCCATTTCCTGTGTGGCTTTTTCTTGAAAAAAGGAGTTCAAGATGAAAAACCCTTCTGCCTCTGCAAAACTCTACGAGAGTATTTCCACGCTGGTTTCTATGTTGCCGTGACTTGAATTTACCTACTGAAGTTTCATCTCTCGTTGCCGTTGCCAGTTCTATTTTTGGTAATGCTGAAATCTCCCCATAATTATCTCTCAAGTGCTGCTTACCTTTATTATTTAGATCACGAATTTCCTCATAAAAGTCTTCACTTCTCTTTTTCAGCATGACTTGTGGTGGGTGCATAAGTTTGAATAATCTGAGCCTGGTATCTTCTCGAGAGTTGGATAACGAGTCGTGCAGCTCTGTCAGAGGAACTTTCAACTTCTACAACTTTATCCTTCAGTTTCTTGTTTCTTATAAATCCAACACCACTAGTTCTGCCAGTATCTGTCCCACGATAGTAGAAGAGATGTCCACTTTTCAGTTAAATGAGATCTTCTCCTTTTCTCCTTACCTCACTTAGCCCGACGATGTCCCACTTGACCTTGTAGTTCCTCTTCCAATTCAAGAAGCCTTGAATCAGAAGACAGGGAGCGTCCGTTATACGCCTTCTGCTAAGGTCAGCATCAGATGGCAGCCTAGTCCGGTCCTCCGGGTATTCTTAGCACCCTCTGCCTTCATGTCGCACTGGCAGCTGCCTGGGCTACAGGTACATTCCAGCTGCCGGAGACTGAGAGGGCGCAAGATTTAAGTTGTGGAGTCATTTTGGAGGGGTTTGAAGCCATAACTCACCACGCTGGCCAAGCGGGTTGCGTGAGTGTGGGGATAGCATTTCCTCTAATCCCTGATGGTATAGTTATACCGCTATTGGCGGTCGTCGAGCCCCTTTAGTGCTGGAACAGGATGCGTACCACGAGAAGGCGGGGTTGACATTTGTCAAGGAGAGGCTGTGGTGTTACGCATCACCTGACCTTACATCCACTCAATTTGTGTTACTGCATTGTTAAATCTGAAAAAATTCTCCGTAGGAAAGGCTACACTCGGGTTTCATAAGCTAACGTCGGTCATTGATCAGGTTTTAGGTCATTCGCAACGAACACTAAACAGAAATAGTTGCGGAAAATATCTTGTGAACGCGAAAATGGAATTATACACACTAATGCGACGCTATGGTAAATTCACGTGATTCACATGACGAATACGTAAAACAAGGCATTGTAAATGCATTCGAAGGGAAAGTATGTGGTTGACATTTCCTCAATAAAAACGGGATCGTCAAATTTCCGTTTTTACATATTTAACTTGTTTTTGTAATTTCGATTCTGTAAAATTACATTTTTTTCTAATAAAATTTTATCGGTTTGCATCACGTACCCCCTTTCAAGAGAAGCCAATATTTTTTCTTATTGACGGTATTGGCTTTTACATAGATAAATTATCTTGAAGGGGGATTTTTTTGAAAATACTTTACATGTATTTAACAGGAAACTTTGGAATAAAAGTAATATCTAGTTTTAAAATTCTGATCCTCATTTGTCAATTACCATAGATGCATACTGAGCAATATGTTTCTATTACTTCATCTTTCAGTTATGATCAGTTTTGGAGTGCAGGTCCTTCGCTAAAAGCTTCTTTCTGAGTAAATTAATTACCAATTTTATATAATTAATCTCATTGCCAACGTAACATTATATTGCTGTATGTATGTCAAGATATAAAAACACATTTTTGAAAATCTTTCAGCATTTTTATTGGTAAATAATAATATATATATATATATATATATATATATATATACGATATAAATAAAGTTGAATAATATAAATTTTGATTTCTTGTTGTTCTGTCAGTTGTAACAAAACACTCCTTTCTGCATTTCCAACAGGCCTAAACCAAATTACAAGTTGTTACGTTGAATGTTTGGGTTAAAATGGAAAGTTCCCATTATGGGGAAAATCCTCATTATAAAAGCAGTAAATTATGCTTATTGTATTTTTAAAAAGGAGTAGTGTTAGGATCAGATGTTCAAATTTAATTTGAAAGAAAACCATTGCAAATTAGTTGTATATATTCAATTTACCGAAAATAATTGTAGAAATTCTGGTATTTTCTGTACCAAACGAAATTACTGTAATGTCATATTCTGGGTAACGTTACAGGTAGCTTTTTGTATTGTTCAAGCTGGTGTGCATGACGTGATCTCGATCAGACAGCATAACCTGTAGTTGGCAGGAGTGAGGAACTATCAAGTGCTTTTTTAGAGTTCTGGCTTCATTGAAGACAGGCTCCAATTATTTGGTAGAATTGTGTATTTGCCGGAAACATTTGGATGGGTATATCGTCGTGGGCTTTCGGCTTCCCCCCCCCGCTTCGCCACACGCATCTTAAGAAAAAATAAGATATTCCCCTGTTCCTTCGGGAAAATACTGTGGTATTTGCTTTTAATTGCAGAAACAAGCTGTCAAATTTGGCTAGAAAGAAATAATATAATCTATGATTAAAAAAAACAAAGGAAACTGTGGAAGATATCATTTGGAAAGTAAAAAATAAATAAGTTAGTAAAATCATGCAATGCATTTATTATATTACGCTTCCCAACATACCAGAAATCATTACCTTCAAGTTATCACTCAAGTTATGAGAATAATGGCTGTGGTATATAAATATCGGTCCTGTGCGCCTGACCTTACGGATCCCATTTCGACGATATTCAACAAAAACTTGTTCGGTATACCTCCGAAATGCTAAACACATGATTACGTTTTGTCGCAATTCCAGTGCGAAGCATTTTTACGTAAGTTATAGATGCATAAGGGCTTATGGAATAGATCCCGCTCCTGTGTCCTAACCTTTTGACCTTGCATTTCGCCTATTTTCAATAGAATTCGTCCCCAGGCAAGAGACCCTTTTGCAGTAGCAACATTAACTAACATTTCATCAATCAAATCGAAGCATTTTTACTGTAAGTTATGTGACGCATAATATCGTTGGAAGTGATTCCGTTCATATGTCCTGACCTTTAACCCAATTTCGCCCATTTTCAATAGGGGTTGGTCCCCAGGTGGTCCCCTACTCATCACTGAAATTTCATCGAAATAGGACGATTGTTACGCGATTTATCATGCGGAAGGACATACGCACACAACGCGTAACGGTAATGGGGCATATGGGAAATGGCGACTCATCTGCTCGAAAGAGTGTGACGTCATGAAACTTTAATAGGATCCACACACAACGCGTGCGGGACGTAATGAGACAGATGGCGTGACACTCGTGCCAGTAACATCTCATAATCGCGAGATTGTGACGTCATAAGATTTCATGCTGAATGAACAGGTAAACATTAACGGTAGGCGAGCTGGCCAAGTAACACTAAAAACTTGGTAATTCGGGGTGGTTATTTAATCCCCCCTAAACTAATTTTCTTAAAGTCGAGATCAAGCTAAATCGATTTCTAGTACCAGAAAAAGGTAGGTTAACGACTTTCATTAAAATCCTCGTAGAGCCGTTTTGAAAAAAAGGATTTAAGCATAGGTTACAAGAATTGCTCCTTTAAGGTAGACGTCAAGTAATTTTGCTTCCTATATTTTCCTATGGAAAAACTTTTGTGCACATTTCCTTCACAATTAGTAGTGTTCCCAATGATGGAACTTTGAACATCGATTAAAATAACTTCATATTATAACTTGGAATACTTTTAACATTTTCTTAAAACATAACCGTAATTATATAAAAAAATGTTTCCTCTTGGTGGTGTTGAAACCAGAAAAAGATGGCGCGATTGTACTTTGATGACTTCAGTAGACAATTGTTGGATTGCATAATTATGGATATGTTTTAGAAAAATATTAAGTATTCCAAGTTATAAAATGAAGCTATTTTAAATGTTGTTCAAATTTTCATTCTTGGGAACGCATTAATTAGAAGAAATGTGTACAGAAGTTTTTTCCATTGGAAATATAGGAAGCAAAGTTACTTTGGCGTCCACCTTAATAGTATGGGATATGGGCGATGGAATGGATCCCGGATCCTATGTCCTTGACTCCTTTGACCCCATTTGTCTCATTTTCAATAGGGTTCCTCTTCAGATGGTCCCCCCTACCACATAATAAATTTTCATACACGAAACTCGAATCATTTTTACGCACGTTATGACGCATAAGGACAAACGGAATGCATTCCGCTGCGTTATGTACTGACCACACTTCACCCCCATTACTTCGATAGGGTTCATCCCCTCAAAGGTGCTCCCCTACCACATACTAAAATTTCATCGAAATCGAACCATGGAGCTTTACGCATGAGTAATCGTGCCGAACGTCCTGACAGACGGACGGACGGACTGAAAAAGCTGGAGCATATACGCTCTCTTTCAACCTACGGTTGAAAAGCGTAAAAAATAGCTAAAATTGCTAGAAAATGTAAATCGAATGTTGAAAGATTCCAGAATCTTATTGGAGACTCAGTTTCTAAAAAAACGATGGTTAGTCGTGCAAAAAAATATTGTGCCTGGTACAAGAGGTGCACCTCTCTACCGTTGGAAATACAATAGAAATCCTGGAAATGTCTTTCTTTAGATCTCAAAAACCTGAAAATACAGCAATGTTTTTGATAAAATAAGTCTTGTAAATAAGTTTGAAATTAGTATCTGAATTGTCTAATAGGGGGTAGTGACCACTGCGGCTTTCGAAGTCAATAATGCCTTGCAAAGGATGCTACCAACTCAACAGCACGAGTGTCAAAAACAGGCAAATATGCGAAATGGGACGACCTTATATAGCCAACTGTCAAGCAGAGCGCTTCGACCCTCCGGACCGGTCCGACGGCATGCGCGGCCGAACGTGATATTTAGATGAGTTGTAGGTGGTCTCACGATATCGAACATACTCACGGAGTTTCATTCTTGTAAATTTTTTCGTCTTCGCGCAACTCGTATTTCTTTTTCTTTATACGATGGGTGGTATTTTTTTCTTTAGATTACCTTATATTTAGGATATTTAAATGAGCCATAACTTTGTTCGTTCCTTCTCAACTTGGACACGCGGAACCACAAAGGATCGGAAATAATTCGCGCAACAGGATATTCCTTAAAAAAATCCTGCAACTTGGTATACATATTTAAAAGTACGCAGGAATGCATTTTAAAATACTGAAATTTCCGCCATACTATGCTAGTAGTTTTATTCATTTTTCTTTTCCTGCTGTAAATTTTGTTGCTGACCTTTTTTCTAGCGGCAAAGGAAGACTTAGTTTTTGAAATATTGGTTTTTATTGGCCCATAGCGTACTTTGCCATTTTAAAGCACAAGTTTCGTGAGACAGGTGAAATCCTATTTCAGTAGGATGTATGTATAAACTAAGCCCTCAGCTACAGCAATGTTTCGCCTGCTCCGTCTGAAGTTAGTTCCCAACCCCCTGTGGTAACAAGCAAACACGTTAACCACCCCATAAGTGGAAAAAAGTTTAACCCTCTTTTACAGAAAGTTTGAAAATAATAGTCAACTCAATAGCACTGTTGTAATTATAACATTCCTTATGTGTTGCCAATACTTAGGAAACTTTTATTTCGGAAGGGCTTGATAAAATATTAGGCATTGGATTATTCCATCAATTTAAATAATTACAATTGCTTTAAGAACTGTCACGTGTGTCATGTTGTTTACGATTTATTAACACTCACGCATGCCCATTGTCGTCACATCCCATCTGTAGCTTGCTGTCATCTTGTTAAGATCCATTAACTTGGATGAGAGTACAGACATTTTAAAATACTATTACTATTAGCTGTGGTGTAAATTAGAACTGCAAAAGATTAAATCTACGATAGCACGTGAAAGGAGAAATAAAAATGAATTATATCAAATTGCATTTCTCCTCCGGCAGTGTTATAACACATCTGTAAAATGTGTATTGATATATGCTATATCTGAATTCTAAGAATTTCAGGATCTTTTGCTTAAAAGTTTAAGGTATGTTATCGGCAGATTTACAGATTGTTGATTTCATTTAAATGATGACATTATTCTCGATATTGCATTTTAGTACTTCGTTAGTTTCGCGCTATAACAGAAATATAATTTTTATTATTTTTGTATTCTCTTGTATCTCAATTGAAGTTCAAACTCCAGCCGCAGCATAGAAACTTAACCATTAGATTGCTTATCTTTATTTTGGTAATTTTTTTGTATAAGTACGTCAGACGACTTTCCACAGATATTTTTTCCAAGCCAAACAAGTTATTTTCACTTCCTAAAATACGTTTTTCCTGCAGCTTTGCATTTGTTTCACATATTGTGATCTTTACACCATTAAATAAAATGCTTTTCACTTTTTGGAAAATTCTTAACTTTGGTACCACTAAATCGTAAAGCAACTATAAGCAGGTGCGAGACTGGCTGATAGAAAACATTCAATATGTAAACAGGCACTCCTTTTGAAATTCGTAAGGGCAGTAATGTTTGTTTTCTGCAAATAAGAAATAAACCCTAGGTCGTAAACATTTGCGCACTATGAAAAAAAAACCGTGCGATTAACGCAAAACTCGGCGAATAACAACGGGGGGAGGGCATAAGCATGCAAATGATGAAAGTTCCGTACTGATTTCCGCATGACCTCGATGACATGTTGTAAAACAAACGGGTGCTACAATCGCAGTCCTTGGGGCTTATACGTTGGTGCGTAGTTTACTTCAACAGGTCGTGCCGAAGGGCACGGTAAGAGTCCGGTGATATCCTTGAGCGATTCAGCATGCCTAAGATTAGCCGTATATGTGCGTACGTAAGCAACTTTGACGTAGAGTGAACGAGGCTGTATGGGATCAGGATGAGAGAAGCAGGGTTGCTGGCGTGCCGAATTTACTCTTCCGCCATTTGCGCCACGCGGACATTACGGGGCGAGAGAGATCCTGTTAGGGAGCAATGGAAACGGAAGGCACCCAGACACGGCGAACTCGGATGTTGACAACCCAGATACACCACCCGCAAAAGAGAACCGTGGTGGTATCGTGAGAGCCGCACGCACAGATGCAACGACGTCTTTGTTTCAATATCCAGTGACATGTGGCGCTTCTGCACAAGTGACCCCTTGAGTCCGTCGTAGAAACATTTAAACATGTCGCCAGGCCAAGGCGAATCTTCACTCTCGACGGCCTTTACGTTCTTCTGCCATTAAAACCCGACCGTCATTGGAGTCGATTGCCGTGGTGACAGGAGAGAGCAAACGTGGAATGCTACGGGTTGGAAACGTATAGTATTCAGAGACAAATCCCGCTTCTGTATGGGGAAACGGACAACGAACATGTCACGTGAGTGGGGAAAGCATGACAGTTCAGCAAAGTTACAATCCTAACCTCACCGTGGTATTGCAGCAGGCACAGGTCGCGAACTGGCAGTCTGGATGGTCTGTCTGAGGAGCCATCGCGTATGACAAGCCGTACTTTTCCTCGCAGTGATCTGATTAGAGTTGACAAGCCAGCGCTACGTATATGTGAGTTATAACAAATATATATATTTTGCACTCCTGTTTACCATATTTCCACATGGACCTCATCTGATTCGTGATTTAGGCAATGAAAGCCGCGATGGCAACAGAGTGACACCCTTGCGTGACGCTATTCCATACCTGGTACGTCACTCATACTCGGAAATATATGATGGGAGCACATGTGCAGCAGCGGCTCTCCTCCATTTCGGAAGATTTTGGGTCGATTGTCGACCCGAAAGTACTAATGGGTTTTTAATCTTATATAAATATCTGTCGTTTTTTTAAATTAAACAGTATCGTGCGAAGACGGGTGTAAGCTCTTTAATGTATATGTAATAATACAGTAAATTCTCATTATAAGAAAGTTAAAGGGGGATTGAAAATCAGTTTCCTTTAAAGCGGAAATTTCTTATAACCAAATTAGGATTAAAATAATTAAAAACTTCGGAAATCTTCGAAGCAGATACATAACTTACAATACATGTATTTTATGAAATAAAAAGTGTACAATACCAATACGTACCTTTTGTTTAAAAACATATGTTATGGTAGAAATTTGCTTTTTTGCATATTTACCATTAACAATCGTCTCTAATTTTAGCGTGCAATCAAACATTGCTCTTTCTCTGCTTCTTTCAGCCCTTGGAATCCCACTCAGTATAGTCCTTCTAACTTCTCGGAATCATATCCATGACTTCAATCCGCGTCGGTAGCTGCGTCTCAGAAAAGTTGTTATCCTCTTCACTGCTGCATCGAGTTTTTTCAACAGAAGTTACTTGGGCCAAAAGTTCAGCATCTGGAAACACACGCGATGTTTACATACCGTTATCTGCGGTGTCCAAATCGTCAAAGGAAACACCTTCCACAATAAATTGAACGCATTCATATCTAGGGGAACTTCATCCTCAAAGTCTTGTTCCTGTTCAGAATTTTCTTCATTATAAAACCCAGGTTTTCGAAAGCAGTTCTTAATTACTGTCAAGTCCACTTAGTCCTAGTGGCGTGTACAAAATCAATGGCAATTTTCAGTTCAATATTCGGTCGTTTAAATCTTCGGCGCGCAGTTTTAGGCGCGTCTTTTTATATGAAACAGCCAGATCATGTGTTCGCTCGTTAATGAAAACAATAAGATATAGAAGTAAAAATAGTGCAATATGAAAATATGAGAACGAAGAATATTTACGTACTGTATGTAGCAATGTACTGATCTTCATCTATGAACACGCAGGTGATAACCAAGAATTCTTGGAAGGGGTTAGTCAGAACAGCATTCAGCCCTTCCAAGAAAATGTTCACCATGCATTGTGAGGAACGGCGATGAGCAAAAAAAAAAACGACTTGCATTATCTGTCAGAAGTTGCTCCAAAAATGGCCTTGAAATTCCATTGGAGATAAAGAGAAAAAAACATTGCAATACTGGTAGAAAACATCATTATTTTGGAAATAAATATTTTGTAAGTTTCTTATAACAGAAATTTGACTGTTTTGATTTCCAACAAACACGAAACGTTCTTATACTTTAACATTTGGCCTACTAAAGTTATAAACTTCTTTCATATAACCGTAAATTACTTATATTCCAGGTTCTTAAAACGGGTGTGTAGTGTAGTTAAAATGAAACATTCTGCAATGCTTTTTGAAAATACGTTTTAAACAGAACCTCAGATGTGTTTACAGAAATGACAGCTCTTCGTCATCCCATCTTATGATTGGCAGAAAAATTTGCTAGCAAGTTACAGTGGCAGAATACAGATACTGAGATACCGGATTCCTCGATAATTTCTTTTATGGGCCAAACAGCGACCAGTTACTTATTTTATCACCGGAATTGTGGAGTTTTAGTAGAAATTCATCTGATAAAACGGAGATTTGTCTCTGGAATTGTGATATTATGCGTTGTGGAAAATAAGAAATATCGTTAACAGTTTGTACAGTGAATGTGAGAATGGAGAATTTTTAATTTCTGTTGAGATTCGAGGAATTTATTAGTTTCTGCCCTCCAATACAATAAGTGAGAAAGAGTAGTCCTTAGTTTCTTAGTCTCCAGCACAAAAACTGAGCGCTTGAATACTCCTAGTGCGAACTTTACCGAGATTGGAAAACTCTCATTTCATTTTATTTTTTTTAGAAGGTAGGTAGTTGTGCTTTAAGAATTTTTTCCAGTCCATAACGGGAGTTTTTAATAATTTTTCCTCGGATAACTACGGCAACATCTTTCGCAGCACCATTCCTGCCACTTAAATAATAAATAAAATGAGAATAATCAATGTGAGGCAAACATAAAACATCGCTGTGAAATATTTTACAGGATTTCTACAAAATGCCGCCCGGAACAAAAATTATTTGTACCTCATAGCGAAGTTCTGCATCAGCAGTATCGGTTGAATGGTCACCGCAGAGCTTCGAAGAGGCTAACAGTATCGGGAAAGAGACCAAAAAATGTATATGGAGTTGCTCACTAAGCGCAAGGAGAGTATTGTGGAATTCAGGATCTCAACGTTTTTCTCCAGACCTAGAAAGGATTGGATGAGGATTTTCTCTACAGGTGTGTACTTGAAACAAAGAGATTTCAAGTGAGATTGGAACATTAAGTGCTCCTCATCAGGAAGCGACAATACAAATGGGGTGGAATCCCTTCGAACACGTTTTCACAATACAAAATGTTACGCCGCACTTCCTTTGGCTGCGCACCAAAACTCAGAAGTTCTGGAGCAGTGAATGACGTATCAGGCATCTGGATACTTTAATTGTCTGCATACCTGCATTGAAAACGGTATTATACGAACCTTCTTCGGCCATCTCCTAGAAACCTCCGCAATCTAATCCAATGGATGCAAAGCCAGATAGCTTTTGTACAAATCGTGAGAGGGGGACCTACAAAGTATTAGATAGTTCGTCATTATTTAGTGATCACTCAGTGTGTAGATACTCATTCACTTAATGCTGGCCACTGTCGTTGTTGCAAATCTCAGAACTTCTATAAGAGACAAAAGTAAAGTTGGTCAAAGACAGAAAGTTTTGGTAACCATATGGGCCCACCGTTGGGGATAGATTGATGTATTAACCTTCTGCCAAAATAACAAAGATTTAATAACTGGAGTTTATTTTTTGTGGTAAAACTAATAGTTTTTAAACCTATATTGTTTGGTTTACTAACTGGACATAGTATCGATGGTATTTGCAATTGAATTCTTACTTTTCGTGAAATGAAGAGATAAATTTTGACCTCATCAACAGGATGAATATAAAATTTTCTTTAATTCTATGATATTTTGGTATACTGTCATTTTGTAACACATTAACTTAAATTTAAGTCTGGAAAAGGTAATACAAGGCAACCTGAAGCTATTCTATCTAATTGTTGTATATCAGGATTCATCGTTTTATTTGTTTTGATTTTCGAAGACCACGACGCTAAATTCATTGAGAGGAAATAAAAAAAAGTTGACTCTTAGTAGTGTCATGGCACAGGGAAAACCCACCTTACACATCTGACATTCACTACTGTAAATTTAATCCAGCTCGGAGAATGGAAAACTTTATATATGTTAAAAATAAAATAAAGTTTCATTTGTTAGGTGTAGTTAGCTTGGTGAAGTATGTTATGCCTTTAATTGGGCTCCGTATTTAAAAACAAAAACATATATTTCTCCTGGCAATCTTCATTTTTGATTATTCTGATACCCATGAAGTTGTCAGCATTTCTACATCGTGAGACTCTTCTAACAAAGCGAAACTATCGGACATCCCGACGACAATCGTGACGGAACGTTCTGTGGTGAACAAGCATGACACCAAAGTAACAGGTGTGAAGTACGGCATTTCCCAAACTCCCGCAACCCCTAGAACATGGCCTATAAAAGTTGGACGCCCGCCTGTAGTGTCTGCAACCATAAAGTATCAAACAAGAAATGTGGGTGTGATGTGATTGGGTGATACTGCGCATGCCTGGAAGGTGTCTTGCGTTGTGTACGTCAGTTACTGTTAAACGTGACTAGTATGAGATAGCGCACGGTCCTATTCGTACGCACACAACTATTGTGTTGTGTGTTTTAGGAAAATGGCTTGTAACCCTCATGCTGTAGTGCAGATACTTGTGAACGGGGTGACCCAGAAATACCAAGCGGACGACACGGCTCCAACGTACATCGACAAGCGAATTGCAAAGCAGTTGTTTAGCGTTTTGGAGCAACATGTCATTGGAGGCGCTGATAAGTTTGAAGGACAAACATTGTGACGTAATAGTAACGAAATGTCGTACACGCTATCTGAACATAGTGATACACCAGGTACTCCAGCACACAACGTGCCAAGCAGTTCGAGTTCCTATGAACCATCACCACTCAAAGTCAAACGGAAAAGAATGTACGAACAGTTTTCCGGACAAACTATGCAGAGTGTCTATGACAATATGAAGGTCGCAAAGAGAACCGTTGCAGCAACTGCCCGTAAATACAAGATATCACCAGAAAAATTACGGCAAATAGTAACTGCATTGTAACGGCTGTTGAGAGTGCTGGTATGATGGAACACAAAACTGCTAACATTCGTTAGCATATGTATTGTACAACAATGTCCAAGATGCGCGTAACATGTGTCTCTCAATTTACTACTGGCATTTAAAGAAGTAAACGAAGGAAGCAGCTAATGCAATGGGTGTCTCCAATTTTAAGGACAGCGCATAGTTCCTGCACAAATTCAAACGCCGCTATTAAATCTCATCACGCAATATCACGTGGTTCGTTGCCAGGTTGGATGTTATCCTTGACACGGCCATAATGAGCAACGCGTTGGAGTTTGTACGAGATCTTACGGACTAAATTACTATCAATGCAATTGATGCCGACATGGTGTTCAATACAGACCAAACTTGATTTGAATAGGAACACAGGTCAAACAGGACGCTATCACCGACTGTAGAGAAGACAACTGAAGCTGTTGTGCAATCCCTTGCATCGACTACCCACTCCTATACCATTCAGGTGCTTATATCCATGTCAGGACGCCTTTGCAAAGAAACTGTACATCTGCTTTCAGGAAGCGGGGATAAGTTTGGCAAACGTGTTTCGGTAACCGTACGACGTAACCAACCTCCAATTATAGAATGTGACTGCAGCATCAGTTGCAAGATTTCCACAGCTCTCGTTCTGTCCTGGATGCGCAAGGTCCTGGAACCAGAGCTAACACGACCTTCCTTTCTCTTACTGGATTCGTGGTCTTGTCAAACCGACATTAGTTTGCCAGCCAAAGCCTTTGGTGACAGGGACGTCAATTTGCACACAAAATTCATACCACCGAAAGCCACCAAATACTGCCAGCGCGCTTAATGTGCGTTTCTTTCGACAATACAAACTGTTTTGCACGACGAATGGAAGAGAACACACGTTCTGATGAGGTGCATGGCATCACCATGCATGACAGAATCTTAACTTTCAAGTTGCATTCATTTATAAACAAACAGGTGTGTGCACTACAGTACCAACCTGTGCTTCGCTATGCGTGGAAGGCGTCTGGGTACTTGCAACACGAAACGCCTCTCTTGTTCTGTAAGGCTTTGTACATCAATTTTGCTGAGCGTTACGTGTGCAACGCTCCTGACTGTGATTCCAGGGCCGTCATTAACTGCTCGTGGTGCGAGATTCACCTTTGCTTGCTGCACGTTCTTCTCTTGAAATATTATCATGACGTGGAGGTGGACATTTATATGACATTTGCAACTTAATAGGGTTGTACGTGGTCTCTCTCGACATTTAGGTGCCTCATATCCATGTAAATGGGGTTTGACTCCTTACGTATACATTCATTAGAGGCGGGCGACCCACTTTATAAGCCATGTTCTAGAGTTTACTGGCGAATGCAAAATGCCGTACTTCACACCTGTTGCTTTGGTGTCATGCTTGTACACCACAGAACGTTCTCGCGGGGATTGTGGTTGGGACATCCGATAGTTTATCTTGGAAGTGACATAACGTGAGATTCTTGATTTCAAACACTTCAGTCTTGTGACACTTATATGTATATTAAGGTGAGATATCCTTCCTTCGAAGATGAAGTTATGGCTGAAGCACTTCGTAAGACAAATTAGTTTCTTTGTCGTAACAAAAGAGTAGAGCGGGCATTTTTCTTTATTCAGAACTAAATCAGAAAACAAAATTTGTTGACTCGACATTTTGGTTTCCATTCTAGTTACTTTTTTTATTTATATGAAACATTCTGAGGTTATACTTCAACATTTCGTTTTCTGATAAAGTGAGTCTTATGTTTCCACATGTACTTAGAATGCTATATTTAAGCATTATGGGATATTGGAAGAGTTCATTTCTGTAGGGGTGGCGGTTAGGAAATTTTCATTTATTTAAAGTCCATTTTACATTTACTATATTACTGAGGAACCGCATTCCGATTTGAGATGCGTACTAAAATTTACTGCAATGCAGAATATGCATAAATAATTATCTATCTTTTCGAATTCTCTGCAGAACCCTGCTGACTTTGTGTTGTTCCAAATTTAAATTATTCTATTGCTTCTTTAACGCAATATTTGGACAAAGTTCGCTCATTTCGCCGGAGGAGAAGATGTTATAATTTTCGTTCTCAAAAGGAAAATAATAGGTGAGTTAATTATAATAACTTCGCCGAACAATGAGTGGTTGTTTTTATTTTAAAAATAAAATGAATGATTTTTTTATGGTTAATACTTGCATGAATTAGGCTTTATTAACGAATTTCGCTTGAAATTCGGATATGTTTTTTTTTACTTTATTTTCAATGCGAGAAAACTAATTACATTGGTCGCTTACTTTTCTTGTTCTGGTGCACATTCTTAAACTCATTGAACATCCATGCCTCACTAACTATCACACGGAATTATATGTGTCAACATAAAGTGCTATTACAATCCTAAAATTTCAATAAAAGAACTCAGGTCAGATAGGAGAACAACCAGTCCATTTCAGTGCTGATTTTTTAACAACGCATTTGCCAAGAAAGGGAATCGGGAATAGTATCGATAAGCTTTCTTCATTAAATACGTCGGTACCAAGTTTGCAATGCTTGAATCACTAAAACTAAGTGATTTTGCTCTAAGCACTGCCTTCGTCTTTCATTCTAATTATTAGGAAGCGTTCTTCGGTTGCACTTCAGTTGATTTGGTTTTGGTTCAGTTGCTTCCCCAATTTATTTTAATATAATACTTCGAACTATATTCCTGAGTTTTGTTTGGCAATAAGAATTCAGATTTTCTGTGGCCAACTAGCACGACCATATTTCATCTGTCATTCTTGCTATGTCACATAAAGTCAGAGGCCAGTTCCTGCCGCACAGGTACACCTGTAGTGAAATTTGCGTCGGTATGTTATGAATGCCCGACATGTGTATGCTCTCCACTCATAGCTTTCAATGACTCACTGGTTGCTTCGGTTGCGTGGTTGCAATCAGGCTGTGTGGTGGTTGGAATCAAGCTGTGTGTTACAGCTGCTGTATGAACGTCCATCAGTGAATAATATCTACAAGCATATTTACTAAGAAAATGCAGTTTCTTGCTTTCTTTATTTCTTGATCTATTGGGTCATAACTGCGAGGAAAATTATATAGTGACCTGGAGGAAAGAATCATGTAGGAAGTAACGTAGGGCGGGTACATTTTGAAAAAGTAAGTGTCTTACCGTGAAGAACATTAGTTCTGCTACGCGGCGTAAATTTCCAAAGCAACATAAAGAGGTTCCCTCATTTAGTTATCAGGAAACAATTATTCAAGCAGACTATAAATTTTATAACGTAACATCAGGCATTTGGAAGTGCTTTTAAGCTGTTTAGTTGTTAATGAATGCAGCTTCAATCGTAAAGATAAAGGACGGCAATGACTGGACTAGGAGTAAAACAAAGCCACGGAAACGCCTCAGGGCGTAAGAAATGTAGGAACCAAAAGGACAACTCCATTATAACACTATCTGTACGTGTAAATAAAATAACCTTTGTCTGCGGAGTTAATTCCTTCTCATATGTGTCGAGAAAGCGTTTCCACATTCACCTGATCAGTAACACAGAAGGGCTCGTAACGTTTACTTGGAATACTGCAACCCCAGTTTATTTCGTTGGACTGCGAAGTGGTAAAGCATAATTTCATACTCCAACGTACCATTTGCACTTTTCCAGATTCCACTACAGACGATTATTTTTAGACCTTCAATATTTCTAGATCTATTTAAACTTTCAATGATATATTTTTGACCTGCAATATTTCTAGATCTATTTATACTTTCAATGATATATTTTAAACCTTCAACATTTCTAGATCTATTTAAACTTTCAATGATATATTTTAAACTTTCAATATTTCTAGATGTATTTAGACTCTCATTGATATATTTTTAGACCTTCAATATTTCTAGATATTCACTAAATCTAGATATCCGATATCAAGAACTAACAGATATGCGAACGCTAAACATTTTTGACTAAATATCAAACTAATACAAAAATATTTGCTTTTTTCAACAAAGTCCAATGTTCTTAGTCAAAAACGTTGCATTTTGATGTGCTGAAAATTAACTAAAACAAACTGTATGGCCATCTTTGTCTAGGATGTTTCTAATAGCGAATAGCTGCCTGCTGTTTTGTATAAGTACACGTTTGTGATATGCAATTTTTCCTGCCATTGTTTTTACTATTCGTAGTATTTTTACAAAGCTTAGCAATGCTACTATTCAACATGTATTATTTGGTTTCTTCTGTCTTTTGGTATAGAAGAATCAAATACTTGAAAGAGGCTCGTTGATGCCATTTTCATCGAAGAGTATAACGAAATTCGTATTGATATTCGATGCGATGAAAAGCTGGAAATCATATTCTTCTGTGGGAAATGCTGTTGATCGAAGAAGCAGAAGGCTCCCATGGAATCAGTGGTAGAAGCTGTATTATAATCACCAACGCATTTTATGGTGTTTTACATTTCTTTGACGATGTTGCAAGACGAAACACAGCAAGCACAAACGTGGAAGACTACCAATATTTTTTTGAAATAGTAATTAAATACTATTCGCTAAAATGCGCAACTGAACCGGAAAGGTATGTCTACTGAAGTAAAGAAATTTTGTCATTAATTTATATAATTTTTATTATATCAGTAAAATACTCATAGCTTCAAATCCATTTATTTTTCTTTAAAAAATATAATTTAACATAAGCATTAGCATTCTCAGAAGTAACTTGCAAAATTAAAGAATACCAGAAAATAAATCAAAGTAAATACATAGTAAATTCGGCGTTTAAGTAAGTCATCATCATCATTGTCAACCATTATCAATCCACTGCTGGACGAAGGTTTCCTCCACAACGGTCTGTCTTGTGCCAGTCTCCTCCATGTCCCTCCCGCATACTTTGGAATTTCATCCACCCATCTTCCATGTAGTCTTCTTCTGGGTCCTTTTCTGTCCCTTGGAATCCAATCTAAAATTTCGGCTGTCCATCTATGGTCTGCCCTTCTGGCAGTATGTCCAGCCCATTTCCATTTCAGGGATTTAACTCTGATCATGATGTCTTCCACTCTTGTCATTTTTCGGATCCACGAGTTCCTCTTCTTATCTCTCCTGGTTATACATAGCATGCACCTCTCCATGCGTCATTGAGTTGTCTGCAGCCTTTGTATGTCTCTTTTAGTTAAGGTGCACGTCTCTGCACCATACGTAAGCACTGGAAGGATGCATTGATCAAACACTTTTCTTTCAAGACATAACGGCATATTGCGCTTGAAAATTATGCTGTTTCTTCCAAAAGCTTTCCACGCAAGTTTTGTACGCCTATTAATTTTTTCATCAATGTGACTCTCACTTGATATCTGCTGTCTAAGATAAACGTACGTGTCTGTTATTTTCAGCTTTTCTGCATCAATCGATAAATCTTCATTTCTTGTAAAAGCATTGAACATCACTTTTGTCTTCTGAAAGTTCATTTTTATTCCCACTTCTTTACTCTTGTCAGCAAGTTCCTGGATCATACTCTGCAGCTCTGATGGGGGTAGTTGCAAAAATGACTATGTCATCAGCAGAACGAAGGTGGATTAGTTAATCTCCATTAATCTTTATCCCTTTGTTTTCCTAGTTCAGTGATTAAAAGACATTTTCCAATGTAGCATTAAAGAGCTTCATAGATATGGTGTCACCTTGTCTCACTCCTTTTCCAATTTTTATGTGTGTTGCATTTTCAAACAGTCGAATCTTTGCACTTGCATTTTCATAGATGTTATTAATAAAATTAATGTATGCATCTTCAATACCGCAGGATTTCAGATCCATTGTAACTGCTGATAGTTTCACCGAATCGAAGTCTCTTTCATAATCGATAAAAGCCATGCACAATGAAATTTCATATTCCCTAGCTCTTTCAATTAGTTCTCTCAGTACGTGGGTATGATCTATTGTGCTGTAGCCATTCCTGAATCCAGCTTGTGCTTTTGGTTGAGCCATGCCCAGTGTGACCTTCAAGCGGTGTAAAAGAACTTTAGTGAAGATTTTATAAACCAAAAATTGCATATTTCTGGAAGCACTTCATTACAACATTCATTCACACTTACTCAGTAGCTCATTTACTTGAACCAGTATCGAAGCAATATAAACTTCTCGCTCGAATCATTTGAAAATAAACTAACGCAATCGTGCACAGCGTCTCTTCATTTTTTTGCACTGTGTCACTTTTGTTTTAGAAACAAGTCTGTAAAATGGTACATCTGAAAAGACCTATGCAAGTAATTACGCGAAGCAGGGCGGGATCGTTTTAAGAATCCACAAAAAATTATTTTCGATTGGTGTGGTATGACATTTACATTATCGACTTTGCTTGCTTCACTCTGTTTCGGTTTTTAACATTGCAAAACCAATCAGGTAAAGAAATAATGTATGCAGTGGGATCGTTATTCTGTGTCTTTCGTATTGAAAGGAATCATTTTGTTTAGTTATCTGTAGTAACCAGTTTATTGTGTGATGTTACATTGAAGTGGTGTACAAACAGGGATGGCAATAAATGATTTAGCCATTGACGTAACAACTCGCAGAATATTCACATTGATTCCAAAATGGAAATTCCTGAGCTTCCCGCCTACAAAATCTAAAATCCTAGACTTTCAAAACACCGTAAAAAAGGCAGGACACGTACTATCATAAACCTTCTCGTTCTTTTCAGTTAGGTCTGGTATGAAAAACATAATTAATATATTTTGTGATTCCCGTTCTGTGTGTTAGACTACGTGTTACGTTATCACACCATATATAAGACCCCAACATCCAGTCTGCCGAATGAAGTTACTTTAGCCATTCCACCTTGTTTGGTGCATTCAGTAGTACGCCTCGCAGACGGCAATTACATTTCCGGTATAATTACGGATAAATGTATACTTACTTCAAATGCCTTCCCGTAGCATATGGAATTCGGTTATGTTTATATATTGGGTAGTTTCATAATTATTGGCAGATGCCGGCAAGGCGAATTTGCAGAGTCGGTTACACGGACGCCTCGCAGGAGGAACTACCAAATGCCTACGAAAATTGAAACGGTTTAGTCCACGTGTATAAACCAGTATTTCAGACAGATCTCATCAGTTGGGGACGTGATGGAGCAACCCGACGTGAGATCAGGAATTTCGTCGCAGAATACGGCAGTCATTCCACCACGTTTCGGAGTTCGACTGAGGACGAAAATGGGCTTATCGCGAGAGCGGGTTATCCTACCGAGACATCGGCGCCCGTGTGGAAGGACATCCAGCCACAGTGAGGAGAGTATGGGTTCGGTGGGTGCAGGAGGGAAGGACGAACCGACGTGAGCGATTGCCGCAGCCGCGGCACACAACGGAACCAGAGGACCGACATGTTGTGCGGCGGGCATTGACGGCTCGCACCGCCGCATCACGAAAATTAGCGCAGGAATTAAGGAGTGTTGCGTAATGACCTATGTCAGCACGTATCTTGGACGTCGTCTGCAGGAACGGGGACTTGCCGCACGGCGCTCTTGCTCCGATTACCATTGACGTTACACCACCGGCGAGTGCGGAGGCCGTTGAACGCCGCACGTGGATTACAGAAGGGCACGACATTTTTCTTCTCCGACGAATCCCCCTTCTCCGTGCAACACCACGATGGTCGGATCCGAGTTTGGCGGCACCGCGGCGAGAGACTCTATAACGACAGCATTATGCATCGCCATACCGGTCCGTCGTCTGGAGTTATAGTTTGGGGGTGCAATTGGATAAGAAACCTGCACTCCTCTGGTACGCATCGCCGGTACACTCAACAGCTACCGCTACATCTCCAACGTTTTAGAGCCTGCAGTCCTCCCTTACCTACAGCACCTGCCAGCAGCCACGTTTCAACAGCACAATGCGCGCCTGCACGTGGCACGTATCGTGCAACAATTCTTCATGGCCCACCAGGTGTCACTGCTGTCGTGGCCCGCCTGTTCTCCCGATATGTCGCCCATCGAACACGTCTGGTCACTGATCGCCAACCGAGTGGCCCGGCAAGCACCACTCGCGGCTACGCCTGATGAACTGTGGCAACGTGTGGAAGCAGCCTGCACCGACATACCCCATGCCCACATCCAAAGCCTCTTTCATTCGATCCCGCGGAGTGTAGCGGCTGTTATTGCTAGCCATGCGGGCCACACGAACTTTTGATGTCTTCGCGTTCCGCAAGTTGCACGGTCCTGTAAGCTCAATCATTTAATCTTTGAATCTGTTGTTATGTGTCCAGTAAATCTGGCTTTGCTATCTCGTGTCCTCTTAGGTGTTGCATTTTGGGTGGCCAGCAGTGAATGAAAGGATTGAGGGCACCGTTGATCGTCTTATTTCACTTACTGTAGTTTATCTCAGTTAAAAAACAAGTTTTGCTTTTCAAACGTCTTCGCCTCAAAATTGAATGGCTGATTTATGTCCGTATTTTTAACTGTGCACACCGGATTTTATGCAGTTTTGGTACGTATTTTGAATGGTCTCACTGTCAATTCCCCAACATTCTGCAGTGGTGACGCTGACGCACCCCATGTTACCGTTGATAATATCTGGCCAGATTTGCAGTCGCTTTACAAAGCCCGTTCTGCTTTGATCACAGTCGAAAATTCACTGCACATCAAGAAAATATCCAATTTATTTTTAGATGCCTTGAGGTTTCTGCCGCCTGAATTCTTCTAGCGCAATAAGAAAAGTATTTTTAAGAGTATATACACAGTCGAGTCATATTATTTTGACCACCTCCTACTTTTGACGGAAACAGCACTTAGCCAATGAAAGAAGGCACGTTACGAGAGCTGGCTTGGATGTTATATAAGGTATGCATATCACTCCTGAAAACATATGACTGCTTTCCATCTGAAAACATATCACTCCTTGCTGTTAGATTTGCAAAAAGGGATGATTATTGGCTTTCGGGCCATGGGTGGCAGTATTTCTGAAACAGCGCAATTTTTGAACTGTTCGCTTTCTTTCTGTTTTTAAAATGTATCGTGATTGGGGAAATGGCACCATTGCTAATAAGCGAAGTGGAGATTGTCAAGCACCACGTGTCATTTATATCAAGTGGTGAGCGTCGGCTGTGAAGGTACATGAGAGCCGATCGACACGTGACAGTGGAACTAATCACTGGCAGAATGAACCAGGGGAGATACCGGATGTGTGTCTAAATGGACATTTCAACGAAACCTGCTTCGTATGATGCACCGATGCTGATGGATGGTCACTGCACCTGTGTTAACGAAAGAGCATCGTCAGAAAAGGATTATGTATTCCTGGCAGTATCGGAATTGGGCCTCAGCTGATTGGCAAAAGATTGCCTTCTCCAATGAGTTACGTTTTCTGCTTCATCGAACGGATAGACGCTGGCGTATAAGGCGAGAAATATCGGAGAACAAACACTCTTCAGCCATTGCTAGAAGAGCATACGCTGGTAGCAGTAGCGCGATGGTCTGACAAATCTTTTCCTGACATTCCCTATGTCGACTCATACTTGTGGAAGGCACTATGGACCGAATTCATTAGTAAACCATTTTTCCAAACCATGTACACTCATGCATGATGATTGTCTTCCCTTGGGCGTATGTGATCTTCCATCACGGCAATTCGACATGTCACACAGCTAGAAATGTCCAACAGTTGTTGGAAGAGCACGATGAAGACTTCAAAGTATTTCACCGTCCCTCTAATTCCTCAGACTTATACCCAACTGAGCATCTCTGGGACCAAAACGATCGGGCTGTTCGCTCTATGGATCCTCCACCACGTACCCTCCACCAGCTGTCTCATTCAATGCAGTCAGCATGGCTTCACATACTTGTGATTAACTTCCAGCATTTTATTGAGTCACTCCCAGCCCGTCCACCAACTGTCCGCGTTGCACACGGCTTTTACTCTGGTTATGTACTGGTGGTCTCAGTAATGTGATTCGACCGTGTAGTTCGTAATGAAGTGCAATTTCACTGAATGTACCACAAGTGCATGGAATGGGATTTACAAATCACTGAAGATTCTTTTATTGCTAACATTTATATCGCTTTCACTGTTTCATGCATGAACAATTTTCTGGTGCTTGACCTGTCTCTTCTCTCTTTCTTACGCATAGTTTATATTCCCTGAATAGTTTTTTTGGTAATTTCTTGAAGGGTTGTGGGCAGTTATACATTTCTTTGCCTTTAGAAATTTCGTACTGAATCATGTAATGCCGATGATACATTGTGCGATTGCATTGAAAATGTTTAACGTATTCAGCGCAATACTGCATTGGGTTTCCAATGACAACGTTAAAAATGATGACGTCAAAATATCATAAGTCGATAATATTTGTATTCCTTTCTAATCATTCAAAATATTTGAATCAGCTACGAAATTCTTGTAAATATTAGGTGAAATTCTGTAGCAAAATAATTTTGGCGTGTAACGATTCTGAGAAAGCCGAAATTTGCACTAATCTGTTAGAATTGCAATCGTGTTTTTTTTATTTCATAATTTCCAATAGTGGACAGTAGTTAAAGTACAAAAAATTAGCTACCAGTAAATTACTACTGAAATTATATATATAAATATAAAATTGCAAAGCAATTTGTTAATCTTTAAAACTTTCCGTTTTCGCTCGCCTTTAATTAGGCTTTAAACCCGGAATATCTGAAAGCCACGGGATCGTGATTTGTAGTTTTTGTTCTGCTTTTTAAATTAAGATAACTATTTTAAACTTTTATAATACAAGCATAGTATTTGTACAGTTTTGCAGCAAGTAATGGAATACCTCATTGCTTCGAAATCGGTATCCTTGGTTTTCCGCAAAGTTTTCAACTTGTTTCTAATTCGCGAGTTGGAATTTGAAAAACTTCTTAGTAACAATAATAGACGTGGTGTTCGCAGGAAATTTAATGGAATATCGATTAAAGGATTTCTCAAAACTGCAGCAGTTACGAGTAACCTTTCTGCCACGAAACAAATTTACACTCAGAAAATGGTAGGAGTTGATAACGCCTGTATCCTGATGGATCTTTATAATGATACAAAGAAAACAATTTGTGTGGAGTTTGTGGTACATAAAAGAAATATAAAAGAATAGAACACTTTTCTTAGCACAGCTCTCTAAATATAAGTGCGTTTTCCTGACACTCTGCGTAATCTGGCAGGATATAAAAGTTTAGCCCGCACACAACCCAAATTCCAAAAAATAGCTTTCAGTAATTACATTAAAAGATGGAATCACATCACGGAGCACTGCATAATTTCATGATAACCGGAGGGGGGGGTTGCATTTGCTTTCCAATAGTAATCGGATCATGCGCCTTTAACCCTAAAAAACTCTACAGAGATTTTTGCGATAATACTAGTTCTGATTGCTAATTTTGCTGTAAAACATCTGGATAGCCTCTTATATTCCCATACGCAAAGAAACGCATGGCGCGATATTACGTGGCCAAAGACTTCTATGTAGAACTGCTATATTAAGCAGCGGTAAAACTGTTGTTCACGTATGTTTTGTTTAAGTATGTAGGGTGGAGTAGCTAGGTCCATATAACGCTATGAAATACAAAATGAATAGTTTTGGTTAAAACTGTGTGGTGGGCTTCAAAGGTATGAATGTAAATAATTTTAAAACTACAGACCTTAATAGGAAGGGAACATTTTTTTCGGGAGGAGGGTGGGGTCCCTTTTTAAAGGGTGCAGTTTTAAAATATAGCAAGAAAATATAAAATTTATTAGTCTGTGGAAATAGGATTTACAAGTCCTGCTGATAGTAAATGAAATCTGACTTGATAGAATGTCTTGATAAAAATAAATTCACATAAGCAGCAGAAGTAATTCCTACTGTAAGATCTCTTAAAATAAATTCAACTGCATTCAAATTATTATACTTCTAATACACATCACTATTAACAGAGGCACATTCATAATGTAATAAGTTAATACCTTTTAAGTAATAAATGAAACACACGTGTGTATGTAATAAGGATTTTTAATTTGGGTTTTCAATTATACGTATACCATTCATGAGGAAGGTTATATTTATTAATAAAGAATTCATTGAGGATAAATCCTAGAGTTTATTGATAGCACAACATATGTTCAAGAATAGGAAAATCTAATCAACACAAGGTGATTAATTTTAGCTCTAAGGGCAGAGAGCATTGTTAACAGCAGCCCATATTCTAATGCACATTTAACGTACATTTTATGGCCGCAAAATTAATGGATAACTAATCAGAAGTGCATAGGAAATATAGAAATGCAAATGTTCTGCCGCCAGCAGATACTAAATCATCTTTAGTTCACTGTTATCCATGTAACATCTCCAGTACCAAAATCTGATTTCCAAAAATAATGCTGACCTTTTAAGCTAGAACTTCTTACGACAGCCTATTTCATCTTATTAGATAAGTAATAAAGTTTTCACTCAAGTAATTTATTTGTTTACCATAATTATGCACTTTCATATATTGCAAGTAATATCTTTATAATTTTTAGCTGTTAAATTTTTACTTCAGCTGAATTCAAGATTTCTCCGCTTTTCTGTCGTCAAAAAGTCTAGCTGTGAGCTGCATTACACTCTCCTTATGTACATTGTAAGATGTAGAAAATATGTCAGTACTGTCATTTCCTAATTGGGGTTCAATATACCTCTAGTTACACAAGACAAAAGAGAATGAGCTAGTTAGAACATGAAGAAATGTTATTATGAGTTGATGCCCACATACATATTAAAATTCTTAAAGTCATTTTTATATATGCGAGAAGAGAAAAGCTTACCCAACAGTATTTGTAGCTGGAACTTAGCTTACTGCTGCAATTCGAAAATTAAAGACAAATATTTGTATCGAAAATTATATGTAAATCCAATACAAAACACTTAACTCAAATAAATAAATCTCATCTTCAGTAACCTTCCCTAGCAGTAGCAAAATGCTTTTCTTCACATATAATGGGTGCCACACCAGGTATGAATGACTTTTCTCTTAAAAGGCTTAGTCCTTCAGTTCTAATGGGAAAACAAAAATGAATGGTGGGGATGCATTGATACACAACAAGAATACCAAAGAATATAAAAAAATACAATACAGGAAATCTGTAACAACTATTAAAATATTGGGTACAAGATATTTACACTGGTATACAAAACAGTACAGGCTAATTATACTGAGCTAATTAGAACATGAACTGTGAGCAAATAAACCACAACAAATATTTGAATGTTTCAGCTATCACAAATACCTCAGTTTTGAAGAAATTACAATCTGTAGATAAAACAGACACAGGTCATAAGCTGGATAGACAAAACACACATGAAACACCCACTGTGCAAGGAATGATCTTTTAGCTACATCTCACTGATTTTACCAAAAAAAGTAAGATATGATGTAAAGGAAGAAAAGGTTACAAGAAGGACTTTAAATATAAACAGATAACCAAAAGGGAAAAGTTTAATTAGAGCATATATGCTGTAGAGCATTATTGCTGTAACTAATGTTAGACAGAAAGAGCAAATTATTCATGAGAGATTTAAAATGCATGAAAACAATGTCTAATCTCAGAACATGTACATGCATTACAGAATAGCAACTAAATCAGGTAAAGAAAACATTTGGTACCAGAAGTGAATGAAATATATCTGACTTATAGTTCATTTATGGAATACCAAAGTAACTGATGATCCTAAAATGTTTACTGCTCTGTAAAATGAATAAGAGAACATGAAGTTTAGAATACCAAAAATGTGCAATGGCTAGAAAAGGGGTGGTAGAAGAGAATCAAATCTATTTCCATGTATTATGACAATATTTCTTCAAAAATCAAAATGTACATACATATGTTTGCAGGGTCATTCATAGCTTGAGAGGAGCCAGCATTGCAAATGTTCATTGTAAGGTACTCATTTTCGGTCACTTTCAAATATTTCCTTGCTCATTTGTCTACTTCTATTCTTTTTTTAATCTTTTAAATATGTGTGCACCTTTTGTGTTTCAACTTTCACTTTTCTCATCTACTGTGTTTAGTATCACCATCATTTTATGTTTCACATTCAAAGTGGTTTTGTTGTGAATCAGGAGTGATGTTTTTCGTTGTCATATAATTCCAAGAAACAGTGAGTGCAGTGTCTTACATGCAAAAGTTACTGTTTTAATGTCCTCTGCTAATCCAGAGAATCCGTATTTGTAAAGTGAAGTTCAGTTTGAAATAAAGGAGCTCCAGTTCTACTAACTGATTTTGTAGCACACTATCAAAAGCACCTTGTCTATTAGTTTAAAATGAGTATTATGTACTAGGTATGGTCAGATCTGCAATTTAGTATACTGGTCAATCTCTAAAACAGGTAAATGTAGCTAATTCCTATCGTTGTTGTTTATAGTGCAAAGTCTTTGGATATGAACACTCTCATAATTATAGCTGGGTTATTAATAATTCAAAGACAATTATCTCAGTAATGTAGTTATTTTAAACATCTTTTTAAACTTGGGTCAGTTATGAATACCCCTCCGATTACATAACCTACACTATTCCAGAAACATTTGCTACAACTTTCGTAAACAGCTTTGTATAACCTACGTAAACCTAGCAACTTTTTTAATTTTGCTATAAATTTAGAACATTACATAATATGCTAAAAGGAAGCAAATCACAGCAAAATATACAGTAGGCATTCAAAGAAAATTGCAATCGACGATTGAATCCCAAAGAAATTAATTAAACATAGTAAACGTAAAATAAAGTGATACTAACCGGTGGAATAAAGTTACCTTGTATTTTCATTTTAAATTTATTTGCACAGCTAAATGCTACGCAGGATGCCATGGAAACTAAATATGAACAAGCTAAAGTATGCTGTCAAACATAGAAAAAAATCTGCGCTGACAAACAGGTTTAACAGAAAATATGAGGTTCTTAAATCACAAATTTTCCTAGCTTTGCTGTCCAAGAACGCCGAGGGATATCATAACAGTAAACAGATCAGCTTCAGAAATCTGCGGTTAAGGCATCTCTTATATTTCCTACCCCCAAGGCTGTTAACAACACGCTATTCACAGTTAGTTATCAATTGTTTTTTCTAACTATGGGAAACTATCGATGTTATTGTAGTAACCACCGATAGTTCTCCAGCTCTAGCCACTGGTACTGTTAAGTTTGTTATTTTCACAATTAAATGATATTAATTAATGTATTTGGGCAATCCATGAGCGTTGGTCAAGTAGTAGGAAACTGTAGACTAATGAACGGCTTATTCGCCGCTGTGTAACCGATACAATGCGAATAATTCCGCGAGCTATTAAAATTACATTGTCAAGGTAATAGACCGCAGCATTACAGGATAGTAATTATTTGTAAAAGAAATTCCAAAGAATATAGTGAAAAATATTTCTGCAATGCATGTGGAGCTCCCTTAGTAATTCTCTCTCGTGTGAAAATTTAAACCCTGTATTTTTGCAATTGTATTGCAATTATGTTTACATATTTCACCAAACTAACCATACCCAGCAAAAACACAAGTGCTGGGAAACTGCTGGCCACCAGCTGGCAGTGATGGGTCACTGCTGGCTGAAATCTGCCGCTCACGGCCCGGTAGTGGTCCGTTGGTGGCAGCGCTATAAGTTGGCGAGCCATTGATGGCCCTGCATCACCGCCGTGAATTGTGGGCCTCCAAGCAAGTGCCACTAGTGGCCCGTTGCTGGCAACCAATGCCACCCACAACAGCAGGTGGAAGCATCGGGACTGCGCATGCGCAGAAGCAACACTTGCTGTGTCTCTCATGGTACCAGTTAGTTGAAGACGACGCTATCGCCATCGTGCTATTTTAGTGGATGTTAAGAAAAAATCCATATGTAGAGAGGCGAATTAATTTCCTAATGAAATTTTACGTCGACGAAGATATCAGATTAAGCCGTGAAGTACTAGATTACAGCCAAGATATACACCATCTTCATTCCCATGAATAACAATTCATGGAATGGAGTGGATGAATAACAAGAAAAAATTTGAAACCGCTTGAAACACATATCCTGGAAAAGCATTAAAATAGCGTTTGTTGGAAGAAACAAAAAGAATTATACGCGTACAAAATTTATTAATTATTTGAAAGAAAAAATAAAGCAACGCTATGTGGTGTACTCATCCATGTGTTGAATAAACAAGACTGGGAGGAATTCGCTTCTAAAAATAACGAGAAGTAAAATAAAATATCTTTTACTCTTTAAAAGAAATGTAGCTTCGGACAACGGAAAGGAAAGACACAACGTTAAAAATGTAACAGAATGTGACATGAACCCGGGTAAATATATAATTATTCAACAATCTCTTTTCAAGTCGACGGCAAGGACAGTACAAAACTTTGGAAAGCGACTCTAAGTATGTACACGCCTTGAAAATAAGTGAAGTTCCCTTAAGGTAAAAAAAAATTATCGTTACGTTGAAAAAATTAATTTATCAATTATATGAAACTGACTTTAATGAAAAATACCTCGCAATATTATAAAATAAAAGAGGGAAGCATTCGTTTACAAATTGCATACCGAACAGATAGCTTCCAGCACGTAGACGAGCGTTGTAAATTAGTCCGGTCGGTAGCGAGCGCGGCTTCAACGTAAACGGCCTAGGATCGAATCTAGTCCGATGCAAACGGCGTTTTTCCGGTGTTTCGAGAAAATTTCCTCAGCAAAGTGCGTTAATTCACAAGCTTCGTAAGGGTAGAAAAAAAAATGTAGCTTTAGGAAACTGCAGTTATCCTTGCTTTTTATTATTATTATTATTGCTACTACTGGGAAATTGGTGGACAAGATTCGGCAAGCCACCAGTTACGTCACGTGGTTGCTGGCTGCCACTAACGGCCCACTAGCGGACCACATTAGGCTAGCCATCATTTCTGGCAAGTACTTGCAGGGTCACTGAAGGGCCACTTGTGGTAGCTACTGCTTGTGATGGACCACTGATGGCCCTGTTGTTGGCCGCCCGGACATTTTATTGACGGTTCGGCAGCGGCAACATAGTGCTGGGCCATTGATGGCAGTGCTGGCTGCCAGCAATGGCCCACTGCTGGCCCAGCAATACTATTTTTGCTGGGTAGTAAATATTATAAATAATTTTACTCTTGGTTGTTATTTTCCTGTATTCCCGATTTTCCCTCACGTCTTGTATGATGTCCATACTTAGCCGCCCCGGTGGCGCAGTGGTCTAAGGGATGGCCTCTGATCATTCGTCAGTAAGGGGTCCGGGTTCGAATCCCGGTGAGGCATGGATGTTGTGTCTGTCTTAAGGCACTGGCTCTCTCCCTTCCCTGGAACCAGTGACCCTAAATTAGGGACGGGCGACTGCTTATAGCCCATTGAGTTGCTCACGGTGGTCGTTAAACCTCCAATCAAAAAAAAAAAATGTCCATACTTAGGAAGTTTCAGAAGCTAATACCTTTATCCCATGAGGAATTTGCTGCTGAGTATCAGAATCGAAGTTAAATTACATTGAACTTGTATTATGAGACAAGGCACATGATAGCAAATTCACAGAATAAAATGAATCACACGATTACGGAGAATTGATACAATAGTGATTAAAGAAACGGGCCTTAGGTACAAATGGGGACGAGGAGGGGATGGCTTTTTTGGATCGTCGCGGCGAACTTATGCCTCGAGACCAACGGCTAATCGTTGCCAATCCATCCCGCAGAGAATATTCAGTGGTTCATAGCAGCTCAGTCTTTCTGGTATCCATCCCATAACCTTCTAGTTTGAAGGCTGTCGCTATAATCACTGGACTACCGGACACATAACAATACCTTGTTTCCTTCTAGATATTTGTTTAATTTGAGATTTCAGATAATTGGGAGATATCTAGAAATCAAAATTCTATTTTTGGAACTATAAAGAAGGTAATGGAAATCATTGCCCAAATTGCGGCCAAGGTCTTTTATTTCCCGAAACATGTCCTCATAAGCGTCATTGACAACAGAATAAAATCGCAACTTCATGACTTATAATTTCGGAAATTGATCTGTTATGATATCAGCTTTATGATCCATTTTCGCGATGTAAAATAAGTAGCAGGGACACCGAATAATACAACAATTGCGTTTCCTGATTTTGAACAGCTTTTTGGTCAATAAAAACTGTCTCAAATTTTGTATGCGTTTTTAAGGAAATAGATCGACATATAATTATACTTCAAACTTATTTAATTATCTAATGCCTTTGCTAAACTATTTGAAATTATCTGCATAATAAAAAAGTGAATAAAGTACTGATATTTCATCCAACGCATTACGAACAGCGAAGAAGGGCTCTTTCCGTAACAATATTCGCAAAGTCGAGGAAAGGATCTATGAAGCAAGAAATATTTCTGCCTGAATTTAGGGATTCTCAATTAGGAATATTGTATAAGTAATTCATTACCTGCATGTAGAAGGAGAATGAAAGAAACGTCTTCAAAATTAACAAAACATTGTGACTGTTCGTACGGTGTGAAAAGAGAACAGTTAAAGTGACATCTACCTAAAGTGAATAAAATTGAAACAAGAAAGATGACACCGAATTTTCGGGTGTAATAAGCACGTCTTTTGAATCCGTTCTGACGCAAATTAAATTTATTAAAGCTATTCAAAGGCAACGGAACCGGTATCGAAAACAATAGTATCTCACGGAAGAAAGAAGTTTTTCAATCGGGTCTTTAATCCCTCAGATATTGGTGTAAACGGAATCTTGAGCTTACGAACTCTTAGAGATAGTTATCGACAAAAATAAAATGTGACTTTATGTCCCCTGGTGGGAAAACCATGCATTATTTTAAGAAGAAAGTATACTCAAAAGGTTTATCCATATGAGCGGTATCGGTACAAGAAAAAAAATTTAGTCGAGTTTTCAGGAGCCCAGATTTTGCTATAAATACATCAGAAGCAGAAATTAACACTTATGACCGCTGGCGGCCAAACCATTCTTTACAAAACATTAGAAATTATGTGAAAAATATTTTCCATCAGGTCTTGTATGCGATACAGGAAGATTTTTCAAATCGGAGATTTAGGAGCAGAAAACGCAATTTACCTTTATGCGCCCTAGCAGAAAGTCTTAAATGATTTGCGTGAAAATTTTGAATTTATAGGAAAAACATTTAGCATCGGAAACACTATCCAACAAAGAAGGATTTTTCAAATTGGACTTTTAGAAGTAGAGATGTTGACAAAAATAAGATATACATCTACGCCCCCTGGTGGCCAAACTATTTTTTACAAAAATTAGAAATTATGTTCAAACGATTTCCCATCAGGAGCTGTATCCGGTGCAGAAAGAATTTTTCAAATCGGAGATTTAGAAGCAAAGATATAGGGCGAAACGCAATTTACCTTTACTCTCCCTAGCGGGAAGTCTATGAATTACTTAAAAATTTTGAATTTATAGGAAAAATCATGTCACAATAGAAACACTATCCAATAAAGAAGGATTTTTTTAAATCGTACTCCTACAAGTCGAGATATTGACAAAAATAAGATATACGTCTACGCCCACTGGCGCAGAAACCAAGCACTATTTTAAGAGCAAAAATTTTTCTAAAAAGTTTGTCGACACGAGTAGTATCGGTCTACAAACGATGTTTTTTTTCAATGGAGAATTTAGAAGCTCATATTTTGCGGCAAATACATCAAAAAGCGGAAATTAAGACTTACGCCCCCTGGTAGCCAATCTATTTTTTTACAAAAACTAGAAATTATGTGCAAACGACTTCCCATCAGGAGCTATATCCGGTGCAGAAAGAATTTTTCAAATCGGAGATTTAGAAGCAGAGATATTGGGAGACACGTAAGTTACCTTTACGCCCCCTAGCGGAAAGTATATAAATTATTTGAAAATTTTGAAATGATATGAACATCATATCACACGGAAAACACTATCCAACAAAGAAGGAATTTTTCAAATCGGACTCCTAGAAGTAGAGATATTGACAAAAATACGATGTACATCTACGCCCCCTGGCGGAAAAACTGTGCAATTTTTAAGAAGAAAATATTCCTAAAAGGTTTATCGATGTGAGTGACATCACTCCACGAAAGAATTTTTTCAATCGATATTTTAGAAGCTCAGATGTTATGGCAAATACATCAGAAGCAAAAATTAACCCTTACGCCCCCTGGTGGCCGAAGTATTATTTACCAAAAATTCGAAATTATATGGAAAAGATTTTCCATTAAGAGATGTATCCGCTGAAAAAAAATTCAAATTTGAGTTTTAGGAGAACAGTTATCGGAAAGAATGTAATTTAATTTTACACTTCCTAGCGGAAAATCTATGCGTGATTTGAAAAGGAAACTATATCTAAAACACTCTTCGACATAAATGGAATCGAAAGATAAAATAATTTTTTCAATCGGATGTTTAACAGCAAATATGTGGATTAAAACGTAATTTTGAATTCGACATCATCTACATTTACGCCCCCTAGCGGCAAAATTGTACATCGTAAAAAAACAAAATGAAGGATAATCATTCGGATATTTCAAGCTTCCGAATGTAAAAAGAATTTTTCAAATCGGACTAATAGCTGCAGAGATACCGTGGGTACAGGCGGACGGACGGACGGAGGGACAAACCGATAACATTAGCATGATCTTTTTTTACAAAAGACGTGCTAAAAACCGAAAGCTTCCTTGAAAGTTGTCCTCCGATTTTCATTGATTAATGAAATTTTGATAAGTTCGTGTTTGAAGTAATAATATGTGAAGGGCACATAGAATAAGAATGACGAAAGGACACACAATGCAGGAACTGCACCAAAAGTTGCCTATAAATAATGTGTTAAAGAATGATTTCGGAACTATAGAAAAACTACCATTGCTAATTAAGGGAAGTCCGTCTGGTTGTTTTTAGCCACAAAACGGACGCCAGTAAGCGAAATTTAAAGCAACTTTTATCTGATATAGTAAAGAACGACTCAAAATAAAGTTCGGGCGATTAGTATTCTAATCCTCAGAGCTTCGTCATAGATTTGAGGTGTTACGTACTACCACAAGATAGTCGAAATACTTATTTTCAGGTGTTCGTACATGGAGCATTTTCTGTACCGTGTAAGGTACAGAAGATGTTCCAGTTTCTTCATTTTCATTTTCTTTATACTTAATAAAAGGTAATGGGGGTTATTTACATCGAATATACTTAAGTTTTGCTTTTTGAAGATACCATATTCGAAGAGGTATGTTCCACTTCCTATGAAATAATTAATTCTGCAATAAAATTGAATTAAATGTTGCTTCCTTTAGTCTTTTTGGGAAAGCTATTTTCTATTGAGAATCTAAAAGAAGAAAATATTTGGCCACTGCTGAGAAGAAAGATTAACTCAAAAAGTAAACTTTTTCTTTTCAAAATCTAAACAAGGCACTAATAGTGGACAGGATTTAGAAGAAATACACGCCTCATTAGAGAACGCCAAAGGTCCCAGAAGAGACAAACGGAAGTGTTTGGTTTCTGTAAAAGAACAGGATTCCTTCAAAGTGTTCAGGCCAAGAAATCTTTGAACTGAAAGAAAAGGTGCTTGTGATGTTAATTAGGGCTTAAACAAAAGTATCGTGAAAGTCAGATACATTTGTTGTTTTTTAGTAATGTACATATCATTCCAAATTAACATCACAAAATCAAAAAAATATTTTTTAACTCACAGTTGGGTGATTCATTATTTTTTGTAAAGTGAAAAGACAATCAGTCAATTATATGCATTCACAAATATCTGTTATAATATTTGGTTATTTATAAAAGGAAAAAAATTGTGACATCTTCCACTTTAATATTCAGAAAATGTGATGTATAAATTTTTAATATAAAAGACTAAACCATTTTTTAGGCTGCCATCTTTCTTTTTCGCCTTTCATTAGGCTTCAAGTGTAAGACATTCCAAAGTTCCTTTTTTCACTAAGATGTCTCTCAGGGAAATTTCGTTTTTATTTCACTCGAAGAATATATTTGTGGCAAACATTTTCATGAGATGGTAAAGGTTGTAGATGAACTGTCGGAAATTCACAGCCGCAAAATGTACCAATAAATTTGAGTCAGAGTTTCCCAAATTGGGCTACCCCAAGTGGGCGTTTTTGATTTCTACTGCCGTGGAACCATTGAAATGAAAAATAAAAACAAATTGACTTGTGTCACTTTTCTCGCAAAAGTGCGATATGATGTCCCAAATAGAGCTATATTTTGCAGTTCTGTGTGTGGTGCAGTTTACAGAGCTACCAATCTCTAAAACAATTTATATTTTTTTTTAATTATTCTAAATGCTCCGATGACAATGCGGACTTCCGCAGTGAGCTTAGTTTATAATCGGGTAACTATATTTAGTCATTTTTTCCAGTTCTTTTTCATCGAATCTGACATTTCCAGAAATTGTTATATCAATTATTAAGTCTGTTGATTTTCTATGACTACTATGCGTAAGGGATTTTTTTAAATGGAGTATTATTAGTGTTTGTTTTGTTACGTTTATACACTGCCGGACAATTGCTAAGGACGGGTGACAATAGCAACGATAGCAACCATAAAATGGAAGGCAGGAAAATGTGGAAATTAGCATAAGTGCGGGATACAGTAAAAGGGGTTGTGCGTATGAAAATTTTGGATTGCCGAACTTGTTCGTGACGTCATAGCGCTGATAAGAGATATAAAGGATTTGACGCGTATTGACCGTTGTTGTTCAAACACAAAGTTGAAAGGGAAAGAATCAATTGACGAACTTGCAATTTTCAGTATGTCTTCCCGACATCACCTAGATGATTTTACGCGTGGCCGTATTATTGGCAATATTGAAGAAGGGCGAAAAATAACAGATGTTGCCAAGGATTTCGACGTCAGCCACAGTGTTGTTTCAAGGCTTTGGAAATCATTTCAAACAAATGGAGAGTGTAACAAACGTCACGGCGGAGGTCGTGTTCGCCGTACGACACCTGCAGAAGATCGGTACATAGTGATATCAACACAAAGACACCGGCGCAGCACAGCTAGTGAGGTAGCAAATCAGTTTATGGTTGCTACTGACAAGCGGATCTCCCGAAAAAACTGTCGCCAGACTTTGCATGAAGGAGGACTATACGCCCGCCGTCCTGTTCTGTGCATCCATTGTCCAGATGTCACCATACCGCCCGTTTGCAATGGTGTCATCAACATCGCAATTGGACTGATAACGACTGGTCTGCTGTCCTCTTCTCAGATGAGAGTAGATACAGTCTATCGTCTGATTGTCGACAACTGATCTGGCGTGATGGTGGTACTGCATATTGTCAAGCAAACATACAGGAAAGGGACTGATACCCGACATGTAGTCTTATGGTATGGGCTGGCATCATGATCAATGGCCGTACTTCCCTCTATGTGCTTCCAGCTGGGACTATTACTGGCCAGCGATACATTAATGATGTTCTGCTACCTCATGTTCGCATGTTCCGTGGTGCTGTCGGTGATAGATTCATTTTCATGGACGACAACGCAACATGTCATCGAACAGTCGCTGTCCAGGAGTGTCTTGAGAGCGAGGATATTCAACGCCTCGTATGGCCAGCACGTTCTCCAGATCTGAATCCCATTGAAAATGTGTAGGATGCTTTGGGGAGGAGTCTTGCTGGTCGCCAATGCCCTCCAATAAACAAGGACACCCTCATCCGTGCACTGACAGAGGAATGGGGTAAATTACCCCTACAGCTGCTTGATAATGTTGTGAAAAGCATGACACGACGTGTGGAATCTTGCATCGCCCTCCATGCTGACCATATCCCGTATTGACTTCTTACGCCGGAACGCCTGCAGACGGTAATTGCATTTTTTTCACATTTACGTATTCTGCACAAAATGGCCTGTTTGTCCTTTGAACATGTTCCAAAGCCTTCTGGATTTCAGAGCACCATAATTTGTCTTTCTTGTAATGTCCTGGAATTCTGACATTATTTTATTTCACTTGGCATCCAACCGCACTTACTTTTTTATGCGCTATATAGCCGTTTATTATCCGTCCTTAGCAATTGTCCAGCAGTGTATGATGCACTGTAATCGCTATATGCGCTATATTGCCGTTTATGATCCGTCCTTAGCAATTGTCCAGCAGTGTATGATGCACTGTAATCTGGTAAACTGGAAAATAACATTTCCATGTAACATGGTTAGTACGAGGTTGAACCGCCATGAACTGCGTCACTCTGTGCAATTCTGGCGTGGAGTTTGTCGTACAGATGTTGGATGTAAGTTTGGGGTATTGAGTTCCAAGCATTCTCAACCTGGACGCGTAAATCGGGGATGGTCGTGGCTGGCCGTGGTGTCCGGATAAGTCGTTGCCTCATAAAATCCCACACGTGCTCAATGGGGGACAAATCTGGTGATCGTGCAGGCCATGGAAGTTGTCTCACACCCTGAAGTGCATGTTGCTTTGCTCGGGCCGTGTGTGGGCGTACGTTATTTTGCTGGAAAACGCCACGAAGGACCGACCTTACAAATGGCACAAAAGGAGCTGAATGATGTTGTTGATGTAGCAGGTGCTGATTAACGTACCCAGTACAAACACTAGTTGTGTACGGGAGATAGAGCTGATCGCTTCCTACACCAGGAGAGCAGGTGTACGCCCTGTGTGTCACTGGCGGATGCAAGAAGGGTGGAGATGCTCCCCTGTGCATCTGCGAACACGCATACGGCCACCGTAGGCTCCCAAGCAGAATCTGCTTTCATCGCAAAGCACGACAAATCGCCATTGCGTTCTCCAGTGCAGACGTTGACGACACCATTGCAGCCGTTCCTGACGGTCTGCTGGAGTCAGAGGTACACATGCCAGAGGCTCACGTGCACGTAGTCCTGCATCCAGTAGACGGTTGCGGATTGTTCGCACAGTCACCTCAGGTGCAACGGCAGCTCGGATTTGCGTTGCAATGGATGTTCTGCTTGACAACGCCGCTTTTCCTATGGGTCGATCGGTCCGCTCCTCAGTGCGTCTGTGACTCCCGGTTCCACGTCTTCTCATGTGGGAATGTTCCTCGGATCATCTACACCACCATCGTACCACCACCGATACTTCCTGTCCAATTCGCTCCCCAATACGACGATACGACCACCGGGACTCGTGGAGTCCGACTAGACGACCTCGCGCAAAGTCCGATAACTGCTAAAATCGTACACGTCTTCCATGTCCAGGCATTGCAGCTTTTTCAAGGTATTCGCACGTGCCCGTTAGCCGACGACTGATTATATTCACTTCGCCGTACTCCTTAAATACCACCGACGAGAATTTGCCCCGCACGGGGATAACTGGTTTTCCAGTTATTTAGGGAGCGACGCCGCCACGGCCCGAGCTGACCTTGTGACTGGTCAACATCTGATGTCATGCCAACGCATGTTTTTTTTTGTGGGTGCTGTTGGAGTTTGCAGGGACGGCTGTTTATCCAGCTGTTGGGGAGTCGCGGCCCCACGATCCCGAGCTGGTCTTGTGTCTCGCTTTTTCGTTTTTATTTATTTTCTGCACTGGCCAGTTGCCCGTGATGTATACTCTACCTAATCGCTACCACGCTATGTACTAACACCCCGGTCTTGTGGTTTTGTTACCCTCCACTACTAACTGTTTATATTAACCGCTCAGTTCGTAGGTTGCTGAGATTCCGTTTAGGTTCCACTCCAGGGTTTGTCTTCCTTGGCCTACTTTTTCCCTTTTAGCTGGTTTGGGTGCTAGACCTACTTGCATGTTTGCCGCGTGCGGAGACCCGTGAGGCGAAAATGGGATGTCTGGCGGCTGAGGTCGCAGGAGACCGGAGAAGTGCCTCCTGTGTACCAACACTCCTCTTCGACCCCGGCTTCGCTGTAAACGGGAGGCTAGAGACTAACCCACCTCTAGTCAGAAGTCTTGTACCAGGTTGTGTACAGGGTTTTAGTGGCTTTTTTGTCGTATAGCACGGCAGGGTTAACCCAGGGGCTGTGGGATCATGCCAAAGGCGTTGGCATGACGGTACCCGGAGGCCGAAGTATCCGCCGAGTGCGTGTGATCACAGCCAACGGACTATATCTGCAGCATATAAGCTCCATAACTGTGTCCAGCGTCATTTTCTTGGCTTGCAGACCTCCAGTTCTCTCTTGTAGGGCTCGGTGGTGGGTGGAGTAGTCTGCAGACGAATCCTCCTCCTTTTTTCCATGGGTAAAAACAAAAACAAAAACTCCAAATTCAAGTCACCTGAGAAAATGGTAGTTGACAACGACTCTCCTTCGTCTTCTCAACCTACCAAGTCCCATAACCTTAAACGTTCTTTATATCATGACCTGGACCAAGAACATGGAACCTCTTCTTCAGCAGCTGTACCAGTCGCTCCGAAGCGTCGTCTTCCCTCGATTGCTGTGAATACGCATGCTACACACTTAGTTGTAGAATCCATCGATCCGAATGAGAGAGTGTTCACCAGATGTCCCTTTTTCATTTCTAAAGCTGTGGACGCTGCGGTTGGCTCCTTGAAATCTGTGAGGAAGCTTCGCTCTGGAGACCTGCTTGTCCAAACTTGCAGTGTTTCTCAGAGTAACACTCTTCTGCACCTCACTAGTTTTCAAGGCATTCCTGTCAAAGTGACACCTCACCCGTTTCTTAACACCTCTCGGGCTGTTATATCGGAGTTTGATCTGTTGCCATGCAGTGAGGACGAATTAGTGAGTGAACTTGCAGATCAGGGTGTTATTGCTGCACGTCGTATGATGTTCCGGCGCGATGGTTCGTTGATTAAGTCTGAAAATGTAATCTTGACTTTTAACTCCCCGAAAGTTCCGACCGAAATCAAGGCTGGCTACTTGGTCTGTGGAGTTCGCCCGTACATTCCCAGTCCTCTGCGCTGTTTCAGGTGACAGAGGTACGGGCATTCACAACGTTCATGTAACAGTTCCGCTCGTTGTGCAAATTGTGGCTCCAGTGAACATGACGGGGAAGGTTATTATGTATTCCTTCTTGCCTTTTTTAAGGTTTTGCAATTTAAACATCCGACAGGGCAACTCGAAGTACTATAATCAGTCATTCGTCCCTTAATTGGGGTCACTGATTCTGGGGATTGCAGAGAGTCAACGCTGTGGGAAGAACGAGGACACTCGGGAAAGGTTCATTTCACATTTTTGAGAGCGTTTGTTAGAGAACTGCTTTTTTTTTCTTCTGTTCACAGCTTGAAGCAATACGATCTGTTTGTTTACAGAAACTGCAAAAAAATATCCCGTGCAAAAATAATTTACCCTAAAACCGGCATTAAACATCATGTTTACGATGTGATCAACGATAGCAACCATCACCACACGCTTGCAGGAAAATGATCCCTTAAAAAATAGCTTTTAAATTTCCCTATTTCGTTAGCGCAAGAATGGGGTTACTATGCATTTGAAGTTTAATAATAATCACATTATCCTTTATTTTAACAGTCGAATACAAAATGGAATATTTGTGTTTGAATTGTAAACCAATTAGTAGAAGCCACCTCCTGACCAGTTTTCGCATATTTAAAAACAAATTTCTTAACTGGTTATGGCACACTGATATGAAAAACATAAGGAGGAAATGTAAATGGAAAAATTATGCCGTGAATAGCAGCAGCACCAAAATAACGATTAACTTAGGACCGTGTCTGAGGACAGGAGCAAAAAAAAGCATGTAATAATAGAACCCGTCGTGTGCATTGTATGACGGTAGAACAAACTGCACTCAAGCTGTTCAGTAGCATCAGCGGAAAGGATGTCACCGGACGATGTGCATAACTGTTACAGACGTTCGATTGTGTTTATTGTATGCTATAGATAAAGAAATGGCCCGTCAAGGACATCTTGGCGATTTTATTTTTGGTCAAACAATTTGGAGGCTCGAGGAAGTGCAAAATGTAACGAGTGTGGCACAAGATTTCCATGTCGCCCATAGCATCCTATCGCATGCGTGGTCTGCCTGCAGGATTACAAGTAAAACTTACAGGTAGTGCTTTAGCACTTCCTAATTTAAGGTAATGCTCTACTTATGGATTGCCTTCCGTTATAATTGTATACGAATCGTGGCCTCGTTCATCTACAGAGTGTGTGAGTGGGAATTCTGATATTAGCACAAAACAGTTATTTTCAGTCCGCGTAATGCCCCATGATATATTACTTTGCAATCAGACTTTCAGTGTCAAGCACCGAACTGATTATATTCGTGGAGTACTGAGTAGACATTACTAGCAAATAATGAATCACGATTTTCATTTTTTCCACTATTATATTAATTTGGCCAACTATTTTCTCACTTAAATATCTTCTGTATTCTTGTACAAACCGTTTAACTATACTTTCAGCAAAATATTGGAAAAATGGCTTTATAAAATATAATTTTATTGACTTTTCCTGCAATCTTATCAGGTATGTCTTAAAAAAAGCTAAACTATTTCGTATCTTAAATAAAAAAGTTTTTTTGTGTGTTGTAATGTGCATTACAGTAGTCCTCCCGTCCGCAGGGGATACTTGAAACGACAATTAGACCCGAACCCTAAATATATACCGATACTATGTTGTTCACTGAAGACGTAAGAAAATTCAACTGTAAACTAGTGAGGAAAGCAATTGAAAACAACCAAAGCCTAAAGATAGCAAAGGGACATCTCAGTAAGGGAAGAAAACAGATTATGGCACTGAGAAAAGAAGATGGTTCTGTAACAAGAAATAGAGGCGAAATTTTGACAAGAGTGAAAGATTTCTACTCCAAATTATATGAAAGGGATGATACATGCACTCCAGACATCATGAAAGATACCAGTACCGGAGTTCCTCCAGTCCTTCCAGCAGAAGTTGCACATGCAATCAAGAACATGAAGCGGGGAAAAGCTCCAGGAGAAGATGGAATTACTGTAGACATCATACAAGAAGCAAGTGGAGAAATCGAAACAGTACTCGCCCAGATTTTCACTCGATGCCTTAATGAAGGAAAGATTCCTGAGGATTGGAACACCGCTACAATGATCCTGCTACATAAGAAAGGTGACTTTGAGGATCTCGGAAACTACAGACCTATCAGCCTCCTATCAGTAGTTTATAAAATCTTCACTAAAGTTCTTTCACACCGCTTGAAGGTAACACTGGACATGACTCAACCGAGAGAACGAGCTAGATTCAGGAGTGGCTACAGCACAATAGATCATATCCATGTGCTGAGAGAACTAACTGAAAGAGCGAGGGAATATGAACTTCCATTGTGCATGGCTTTTATCGATTATGAAAAAGCCTTTGATTCGGTGAAACCATCAGCAGTTACAATGGCTCTGAAAACTTGCGGTATTGAAGATGCATACATTAATATTATTAATAACATCTATGAAAATGCAAGTGCAAAGATTAGGCTGTTTGAAAATACAACGCACATAAAAATTGGAAAGGGAGTGAGACAAGGTGACACCATATCTCCGAAGCTCTTTAATGCCACATTGGAGGGTGTTTTTCAGTCACTGAGCTGGGAAAACAAGGGGATAAAGATTAATGGAGATTATCTAACCCACCTTCGTTTTGCTGATGACGTAGTCATTTTTGCAACTAGCCCATCAGAGCTGCAGAGTATGATCCAGGAACTTGCTGACAAGAGTAAAGAAGTGGGATTAAAAATGAACTTTCAGAAGACAAAAGTGATGTTCAATGCTTTTACAAGAAATGAAGATTTATCGATTGATGGAAAAACCTGGAGATAACAGAAACGTACGTTTATCTTGGACAGCAGATATCAAGTGAGGGTCACATTGATGAAGAAATTAATCGGCGTACAAAACTTGCCTGGAGAGCTTTTGGAAGAAACAGCATAATTTTCAAGAGCAATATGCCATTATGTCTTAAAAGAAAAGTGTTTGATCAATGCATCCTTCCAGTGCTTACGTATGGTGCAGAGACGTGGACCTTAACTAAAAGAGACATACAAAGGCTGCAGACAACTCAAAGTGGCATGGAGAGGTGCATACTTTTTGTAACCAGGAGAGATAAGAAGAGGCGCTCGTGGATCCGAAAAATGACAAGAGTGGAAGACATCATGATCAGAGTTAAATCCCTGAAATGGCAATGGGCTGGACATACTGCCAGAAGGACAGATCATCGATGGACAGCCGAAATTTTAGATTGGATTCCAAGGGACAGGAAAAGACCCAGAAGAAGACCACATGGGAGATGGGTGGATGAAATTCGAAAGTATGCAGGGGTGACATGGAGGAGACTGGCACAAGACAGACCGTTGTTTAGGAAACTTGGGGAGACCTTCGTCCAGCAGTGGATTGATAATGTTTGACAATGATGATGATGATGATGACTATGTTGTTCATACACATGCACACATATGGCAAATTTTAATTGATAAATTAGGCGCAATAAGAAACAAGCAACAATCACTCATAATAAAATAGAACAATTATATCAATATACTGTAATAAAAGTAATGTGAATGTGAAACTGGCAAGAAATTATTTTTCCTTGATTTCAATGTCACGGAAAGAAGATACGTTTTTGCCGTAGATCTTAGCAAACTCAGCATAAGATTTTTTCCGTTCCTGATTGATTCGAAAACTTTCATCATTTCACTTAAAGAAGCACTTCCGAATTTCCAGCATTACATCTCTTGAGCGTTGATGCCATTATTAAATAAAATAATAATTATTTCAACACAAGCACCGCGACTGTCGATCTCACAAACGAGAAGGCCATACTAAATGAGTAACGTGTGGGTGGCGTATACAGTGTAGATACGCTGGACAAAGATATGATTCATATCATAGGCCGGACAGAGCGTGACGGTGCGAACGTTCATCACACTACTCAGAATGCAGCGCAATTAAAAATTTATAAGCTGTTAATTTCTGGAATTTTTCATTTGTTATTTTCGAACCACGGGTAACTGAAAAGCGTGGAAATCGAGATTTCGGATAAAGGCTGGCTACTCTATATTTATACATAAACGAATTCTGTGAGGCATTTCAAAAATGAGATTCCTAATTGAACCATCAAAAAATATTTGCATTATAATTTGATGGGAAAGGCCATGAGGAAAAGATCAAAACCAATTAAATTTCAATGAAAAGATACAGGGATTTATATTAGACCACTAAATACACCATTTATTATTTACATTACTCATTTGTTTGAATTCATCAAAAAGTCTTATCGCAGGTCACAGAATTTTCAGATTTCTGAGATCCCATGTTTCATTTTTTTCTCGTCTCCACTTTTCACCGGGCATTTTCTTTATCCAGGAAAGTAATTTCAGCCTTTGTTGTTATTTTTTGTTGTATCGATTATTGGCTAGTTGTTGTAGTGTGCTAAAACTTAGAACACATAATATGCTTTTAAAATTGTTAAAAGTATTTATACCTAAAATGAATAAATTTTAAAATTCGGTTGAAACAGAACTTATTAAGGCAATCTAAGTATTCATCAAATAGAATTCTTCGCTCTTTCCACGTTTACAGGAGAGTCACAGAAAAATTATCATCCGCTGCTACCAGGAATCGATCCCAGGGTCTTCCAGTTACTCGCCGGACATGCTTCCACTGCACCACAGCGGCCTCAAAATTATCGAGACTCACATACGACAAACTGCCAAAGCACCTAGCAGGTTGCTTCTTGAAGACCCGCAAAACGCTGGGGATTCACCGAACATCGATTTACCGTGAATCACTTATAAACGTGGAAAGAGAGATGACTTCTATTTGACGTTCCTAATCCTCGTCGACTGTGTATTTATTATTCATTCGCTTTTTAGTTATTGTTGTGTTGCTACTGTTCATCTTTGGTGAATCCCCGGCATTTTGCGGGACTCTAAACAAGCAACCTTCCAGGTGGTTTGGCAGTTTGTCGTATGTCAGTCTGGAGAATTTCATGGCGGCTGTGGTGCAGTGGAAGCATGTCTGGCGCGTAACTGGAATATCCTGAGTTCAATAGCCGGTGGCGGTCGATGAAAAGTTTTCCGTGACTCCTTATAAATGTGGAAAAAGCGATGACTTCTCTTTGATGTTCCTAATCCTCGAGGACTGTGTATTTATTATTCATTCGCTTTTTAGTTATTTGTTCTGTTGCTACTGTTCATCTTTGGTGAATCCCCAGCATTTTGCGGGACTCTAAACAAGCAACCTTCCAGGTGGTTTGGCAGTTTGTCGTATGTCAGTCTGGAGAATTTCGTGGCGGCTGTAGTGCAGTGGAAGCATGTCTGGCGCGTAACTGGAATATCCTGAGTTCAATACCAGATGGCGGCCGATGAGAAGTTTTCCGTGACTAATTATAAACGTGGAAAGAGCGATTACTTCTCTTTGATGTTCCTTACCCACGTCAACTATGTATTTATTAATCTAAGCATTTTAACTTGTACAACAATTCGGTTACGACAGTTGTTATTTGTAAAATGTTGTTTATTTTATTGAATTTTACTAAAAGAATTTTACATAGCTCAGAAAATATTGCTAAGTCATGTTATGAATTTTGGAAGTAGTTAATAATGTTTCGTGAAATGAATCCAGACGTCATGCAATTTGTGGAAGTAATGTATTCTCTTTTTAAAGCAAAATTAATTAAAAAAACGTTTATATATCATATATCGAACGTGTTACGCGATTTTTCCTCGCCCATGATTTTCAGAAATATTTTTTCTGTAGTTTACATAAATCGTGTATTCCCAGAATGCGCAAAGGTACGAACATTCGTCGCTCAACCTAACGTCCAGCTATTAACCTGTCTTTAATGTGAAACAAGAAGTGTCTGAGATTTTTTTTTTTTTTTTTTGATTGGAGGTTTGACGACCACCGTGAGCAACTCAATGGGCTATGAGCACTGGTTCCATGGAAGGGAGAGAGCCAGTGCCGTAAGACAAACACAACATCCATGCCTCACCGGGATTCGAACCCGGACCCCGTTTAGACGAATGATCAGAGGCCATCGCTTAGACCACTGCGCCACCGGGGTGGCAGTCTGAGATCATCTGATAAATGTTAGAAGCAGTAGATGAATGTAGACATAGTCCATTACTTCGTCTGCCACAAAAAAGGAAAAGCGTTGGAAGATATTTAAGAACAATTTAGGTGATTGAGCTTCTCTGCACAGAAAGAACGAAACAGGTACCAGGGATGCTGAAAAGTTGTTGGCCTAACCCACTTCCTGTAATTGTAGCACTCTTTTGTCCTTGTAGCTCGACAGAGTGTTCTTTTGCATTGTAAAGTGCGCATTTTCAGGCTAATAGTTCTTTTTTTTTTTTTTTTTTTTTTTTTTGCAGATGTTTGGAGTCCGGAACTGAATCACGCCAATGCAAAGTGCTCACTTTTCGAATGTGGAACTCCGGGGTGTCATAAAACTTCTTTTCCTGCAGAAAAAACTGCAAAAGAAATCTATGAATGCATGACGCAAACATTAAGTGACAAGTGCCTTTTATATTCCACTGTGAAGAAAACGTATGCCAACTTTCAGTGTGGAGATGTTGAGACCGAAGGTGCAGCAAGATCTGGGAGGCCGTCAACAGTGACAACACCCGAAATTGTTGAACGTGTTCGTGACTTGGTTTTGTCAAACTGGCGAATCTTGTCTAAACCCATATCTGAAACACTTGGAGATATCCAGCGAACGTGTTGGGTTCATAATTCATGAACGCTTGGATATGCAGGTGCCAGTGAAGTGGGTGCCCAAATGTTTGAACGCTGATGAGAAACGAAGAGGAGTGGGCACTTCCAAATCGGTTTTGTAGCATTTTGAACGACCTGGTGATACTTTTTTGCAGCGACTTGTCACTGTTGATGAAACGTGGTTACATCGCAATGATACCGAGACGATACGATAGCTCCTCCAGCGGTGGGATTCGGGTTCTCCACGGCAAATAAATTCAAGACACAAAGGTCTTCAGGAAAGGTCATGGCAGCGGGTTCTTTTGGATGCGGAAGGCGTTGTGCTGATTATCTCCCGAAGGACCAAACAATAGATGCTTAATACTATTCCAACGTGCTATGCCAATTAAAGGAGCCGTTGAAAGAAAAAAGTGAGAAAATTGCATAAGGTGTTTGTTCTCTTTTTGCAGGACAATGAGCCGGCTCACAAAGCTGGAGAGACATTGGATATTTTGAGATTTCTGGGGTACAAGTGCATAGACAACCCCCATACTCACCAGACCTAGCTCCATCGGACTATTTCCTGTCCACAATTCTTAAACAATTTGAAAGGGAAGCATTTTTTGAATTATTTGTAGGGGATATCAGCAGCAGAGCAGTATTCAAGTCATATGTCTTCAGAATATTTCAAGGAGTTAAGGAAACTCTGGAAACACTGTGCCAAGTGTGTTGATCTTCAGGGTGAATACGTCGAATAGTTTGTAAGTTTCATGGCTCTAGTACATTTCCTTCTTGGTGAGGCGGATAACTTATCAGCATCCCCTCCTAAATATATACACTGAAGTGCCAGAAAAACTGGTACAGACGAGCTTATGTAAATTACATAGCAACGTCATTTATGAACGTACTCGGTTGCGTCCGCCAGTGCGTATATATAGCAATAGACATTCTTGCCAGCTGTCAGAGCTGTTTTCGGCATGAGAATGACAAGTAATAATGATTTAAGCGATTTTCAACCCGGTGTCATAGTTGGCGCTCGTGAGATGGGCCATAATATTTCGGAGGTAGGAACGAGGTTCGGATTTTCACGGACGACCATTGCAAGGGTGTACCGTGACTACACGGATTTCGACAAAACCTTCAACCTACGATACAAGTGTGGCCGTGAAACACATTGGGTGAACGCGACCATCATCGGCTGTCAAGAATCGTTTCACACGACACTCTCGCTGGTATTATCGGAATTCAACGCTGGAGCCTCATCAAGCATCAGCGTCCGTACTGTGCAACGTACCCTGTACGATATGGGATTTGGGAGCTGACGCCGAACTCGAGTCCCGTTGATGGGTGCACGACACAGAGCTATGCGCCTCGATTTGGCACGGTAACACCGCCACTGGACACTTGATGACGGGAAACAAATAGCCTGGTCTGACGAGTCGCGTTTCGAACTGTATCGGGAAGATGGAAGGATTCGTGTGTGGCGCAAACCCCATGATGCCATGGGTCCCGCCTATCAACAGGGAATTGTACCGGCTGGTGGGGGGTCTGTAATAGTATGGGATGTGTTTAGCTGGACGTCACTGGGACCTGTGGTACGTCTACAAATGTCTGTGACCGGCCAAAGGTATGTGCGCATCCTTTCTGACAAGGTACACCCGTTCATGTCGTGCATTCATGCCGATGGGTTGGGCCTGTTCCACAGGACAATGCACCTCCACACAAGTGTCGGGACGCCACATTATGGTTAGAGGATCATTCATCTGAGTTTGGGGTGTTGCTATTTCCACCCTAGTCATTAGATCTGAACGTGATAGCACACATTTCAGACGCCAATGAACGCGCTATCGAACACAGGAATCCGAGACCTCGGAATGCACTTGAATTGTGGAGCGCTCTGCAGGATGTATGGTGTGCATTGCCTACAGCATATTTCCGGAAGCTAGTGGAGTCCATGTCCCGTCGTATTTTTGCAGTCCTGCGCTCCACTGGTGGACCTACCAAGTATTAGACTGGTGTACCAGTTTTTCTGGCACTTCACTGCATGTCATAAAAATATAGAATTCATGCCTCTGTTTTAGCCCACATGTAATAATCTTAGTTGATTCCTTTGTATTTTATCGTGGGTACAAGAAGATGAAAGCGGGTGACTTACTGAGACATTATGACTTTACTAGTAGAACTTAGGATACACCTGCATTCTTCTTCTTAAAAATTGGCAGTAATTTCTAGCCATTAATTTACGCGTGCAATGTTGAAAACTATTGAAGTAATATCGGCACCATTCCAATGGCGCTCAGAAAGATTCAATACCAATATAGAAGGCGGTTTACACGGCCGAAACGTTTCCATAACACGGGTCTCAGCACATCTGTGATAAAAAGCAAAGATCTCGACTGAAGGATCCACTTGCGTTCCTTTGAAAACCTATAGGTTTCTTCGAAAAGTATTCCTTAATTTTTGAAATTTTTTAGTCTTGAGTACGGATTTATGCATTCCTACACTTATCCACAGAAAAAGCAATTTTAGCCGAAGTGGGGCTGAGACAGGTCAGAACAAGGATGCTGCTGTGGCATGGATGGTGTGTTTGCGATATTGTCCTGTCTCTCGCCCTTCCCTAAAACAACTTCCCTTGAATTAATGACGTGTGACAGCATATAACACGTAGAGTTGCTCGTGATGTCATGAACAAGCCCATTCCCCAAAAATTACATTCAAGAATAACTTTTAGGCATGATACTTGTGTGCTCTTATGTTGCCTTATAGTGTTTCTTTTTGTCGCAATAAAATATTACTTGCAAAGGAACACCATGCTATTCTTGCATTCTTCTCGTTTCAAAGAATAATTATACTATTTGAAAGAGTGTGACAAAAATGTTTTCCTAGTTTAATATTCACAAATGCCATACAGAAGCATTAATTACAAACTTACGGACGTATTCTTTTATCTACGGATTTTGTTTAACAATTTGAGGCGGTATTTCCAACTGTCTCTCTCTGTTAATGTTTTTTATTTATTGTGATTGCACATCTCCCGATGGATGGCAGTACGTTCGCACTTTCATTGCCATGATTAGTAACTCTTTTGTTTAGTGTGCTTTTTGAACGCGTGTTTTGTAGCGGGAGTCATGTTGTGCTTCCTTGTTCCTGACGGCAGTTTTACTCTGCTGTTAGATGTGGAATTAGAAGAGATTATTAAATGAAATTGGTAGGTATGAGGCTGCCTGTATTTCCTGGTGTCAACGACATGGATTGCTGCCTTCTACCAGAAACGTTCAGAGAGTCACCCAATGACTTCCAGAGTGGATACGCTTCATCGATTTGTACAGTTCAGGTGTTGGAAGAAGCACGTTTCAGGGAACGATGATCCCCTTCCGTTGGGAAGTGGTTCTGCAAAGCATATGTTCGTCTTCATATACGACTTTAAATTCAGGTTATCAAACGGTTTATTCTGCCAGATAGACACCTTTCGATTCATCAGGAAACAAGCCTTTTCCGTTATAACAAATGTTTCCTTAGAATTCTCAACGCAAACAGATTATAAATTCTGAATATGTTTGCTTCTGAAAGATGTTTCATGGGTGACCACTAAGTGTTACAAGAAAATTCAGAATTTCTAAGCCGTTTGCTTTGAATATTCTATCGATGTCTCATGTTCGTGTTATGAAGAATATTTCTTCCTTCATTGATTTGTAAATGTTTCTGTGTAGGGAAGGAATTAGAATTCGCAAGTGTAATTTTAAAGTCCGGCCAATAATAGTCAGGAAACAGGTTAATTGCAGATCACACTTGCATCAACTTTTATGATAGCCGACAAATGGCATTACTTCAATGGTTAGTGGTAAATCGCTGAATAATGTGCCGCCGTTTGAATTTTAACCACACCAGTCATTTTATTTCTCATTTTTCGATTACTTAAAGCATTAACTTATGAGAAGTGCTTAAAGTAACCTAAACGCGTCAGTGGAAGATCACCTGACATGTACACAAATCCTGTGTTCATTTGTCTATCTGTTCTCTGGTAATTTTATCAACATTGTCTTTTGTTCAATTGTCTCATAATTAGAAAGTTAACTTCAGTTTTCTCTGCAGATTTATATTTCACTGTCATTTCATTGTTTTCATATTACTATTACTGTTATTGAATAACTGAATTTCTTATTGCACTTACAGGTATACGCGTATGACGGAAATATGAACGCATGGTGACGGGACAGATTCAGAAAATGACGGTCTTAAGGAGCTTAAACAGATTGTTGTACAATAAATACTAGAAACACGAGTCAGCGCTTTTTTCTCAAAAACGACTTTAAATAAGTATTCTCGTCACATTGGTCATAATATTAGAAATGAATTTAATACTGAAATTAAAGCTTGGTTTGACGTGATCTCAGTACAAGTTGTTGAATACTACACTACATAATTGCAATTATCGTCGCAGTAGTAATAAAAAATAGTACATGGTACTAACTAGTAACAAAATTCTTATCGTATTTTTGAGAACCAAGCTATGTTAAAATTATATCGGAAGAGTGATTTCCTGCTTTAAGAAGAGGCAGAAAATAAACGTTCTTTCTACATGAATATGCTATGCTCGGAACGGAATGAATCTGTAGTACTCTTGTTTAATTATATATGCATTTTAAATACGATTTCTATTTTTTTATTTCTTATATATTATTTACGTGTATAAGGAAATGTATTTATTTAAGTAAAATTTATATATCTTATTTGATCCGGATATTTATAAAAACATCTTTTTTATTAAAAATTTTGAAAAGCTTGCTATACACAAAATGATATTCCTCTTGTATTCAAATTTTAATTTTTGTTCCTACATATATTTTTAACTTTCTCATTTATCCATCATGATTGCAAGGACTGTTTAAATACTACATATTCATTTTAACAGATAAACTAATTATATTGACTTCCAGTAAAATTAATGAGATATAAATATTTATATTTACTAAGTTTTCGATTTTATTTTAAAAAATTAAAATATAAATTTAAACTTGTGGAAACAATTTCTAAATATTCAGTCAGTTAATTGTCAGGTGAATTTTATGTATGTGGCATGAATACTTGATTTCACATAGACACAATGAAAGGTGAATTTGCCAGTAGTCACTTATAATTGTTGTCTTGGAACCATGAATTTCCACGTCATTGCATCTGAGAAAGTTTTCTACCATAGTGTCTTTTGACATGGCGAGGTTAGACGTCCTGAAGTGTAAAAAAATAGAGAAAAAATTTAAAACTTATCATTTTCTTAATGTATTAATTTTTTTTTAATAAAATACCAAAATTAATACTATTATATGTATTTTCTTAAAATTTTTTTAAATCTGTCGTGATGGATATCTATGGTAGGCTATCCTTTATACTTTTTGCAGGTGAAAAAGATGTGGAAAGTACATAGTAGAAAAATACTGCAACGCAAATATTTATGTTTGAAGACATTTCAAAAAGATGTAAATTACATTATAGATTTACATTGATCAGTTCATTTAGTGGTCCAGTTTAGTGTGAACATATCTTAGGATTTCGTTCTGTTCTCGAAAACATTTTGAAGGCAGTAGTTAGATATCTTTCAGAATGAAAATTATTTTGACAAACCCTCCCGGTGATGGCGAAAGTTTGGCGGTTTGCATGTTGTTTATTATACCACTATATAGTATATGGATACAAGCCAGGCTATAATCGTATTGAAGTTGCACATTTTATTGTACTTTTCACTGATACCAAGGGAACAATATTATTTTGACATTTTATGTCTGATTTTCTTTTATCTATCTGACCATTAAGCGTACAAACGCTGCGTTCTGAACTAAAGTGAAAATCAGTAGGGTGTTTCAGGTTCCGAATAATAGATATTTACTGTATATAAGTGAGAGTTATTTGAGCGGTCGATTCCTGGAGTGCAGTGTACAAGATTAGCAGCTGATTGAAATCCATAGGAAAGAAGTGGGCAAACCACTTAATCATTTCATGTAGGATTCCCAACTGATTCAGAAGCCTCATACAGATTTTCCTGTAACAGACACTCAAGTAAAGCAATGAAGGAATGAAAAAATGAGTTTCTTCTCAGAAAGGGAAATTACAAAAATGGTTTCCTGCGTAATAATCAGCTCGATGACTATCGGTGGAAACTAAAAATTAGCACTTACAAGCTATATTTTCGTTGACGTCTGTAATGACATATTTCAGCAATCTAGCTACAACGACCCGTAATGAAAATCGTATGGCTTGGTTTGTATAAAATCCTTATTAGCATGCCTAACGAAAGACGAATTTGTTAAAAACCCAACTCATAAACATCTGAAATTCTTTTTCTGAAATTCTTATTTTAAAATTTATTTTTCATATAAAACTGCAAATTTAATTCTTTGATTCACAGCAGATAGCACAGACATGATGGTTTACTTAAAATATGTGTGAAACAAAATCAATTTGATAAAGAATATATGTACAACATGTAGCTGAACTTTAATGTACTTATTTTACAATTTATACTTAGAAAGTTATTTAATTGAAAATTGAGACTCTTTTGTTTTGCGCCTGCAATTCGAAGTTCCAGGTTATAACACTACATGTATTTTAAATTCAGTTTTTCTCAGCGGCTTACATTCAAAGTCAATAAAGACAAACCACAAAACATCCATTCGTGTTTAGTGCCTATATTGTGAATTCTCAGTTCAAAAATATGAATTACTTTAAACTTTCGAAATCTTAATTATTAAATGTGTCAGTTGAATCCTATTCTGCAAACATAATCATTATACACTATCTACCAACAAGTAATTGGACACCTGTGATAGCAAAGGAAAACGAAGTTTATTCACCTACAATAGTTAGTGGAGCCTCCACGAGCGGCCATTACAGCTGCGACCCTCGGGGCATACTCTCAACCAGGCGTTGTACGACGGCTAGCGGTATTTTTTCCACTCGGCTTGGAGAAGACAGGTCAGTTCCTTCACCGATTTCGGACGGTGGGGGCCACCCCTTAAGTCGACGCTCCAACTCGTCCCAGAGGTGCTCGATAGGGATAAGATCCGGGCTCTGCGCAGGCCAGTCCATTCGATCAACCCCATTGTCACCATAACAAGCCAAGGTGGACCTGGCAACATGACAGGTGGCATTGTCATCCTGAAAGTAACACGGGTCGACCCCGTAAAACTGCCACAACGTAGAAAGCGCATGGTCATCGAAAATGGTGCAGTAGGTCTCGGCGTTGAGTGTACCAAGAATTGCAACAAAGGGTCCCATGCCATACCAGGAGAAACACCCCCATAGCATAATTCCACCGCCGCCGAACTTCACAGTTGGCACAATACATTCCGGCAGGAGGCTTTCTCCAGGCAGACGCCAAACCCAGACCCTACCATCCGAACGGTAGAGGTTGAACCTTGATTTGTCTCTCCAGAAAACCTGTTTTCACTGTTCAACGGTCCACTGTTGACGTTCTTTGCACCACGTTAGCCTGGCAGCGCTTTTAGACTCGGTGATTAAAGGCTTGTGGGCGGCAGCACGTCCATGATAACCGAACAGATGGGCTTCCTTAACGATGATATTAATCGAAAGAACACTCCCGGATGCCTGTTGAAACTCCTCGCGGATGTGGCCCATGGATTTGGTGCGGTTCTTCTGAATTTCTCTGTCCAGCACCCGTCGGTCTCTAACTCCTAGTTTTGTGGGTCTGCCGGGTCGGGGCACATTCCGACAGGAGCCTCTCATCTTCCTCTTGCCAATCAGGTAGGCCACTGTCGATTTTGGGTACTTCAACTCGCTGGATATGTCACGTTTGGGATCGGCCATTTCTGTGATACCCGACGATTACACCCTTCTCGAAATCAGAGAGCTCCGATCTGCGTGGCATCTTGCATGCAACTAGTTGCGTTCTTGTTTCCCACACGATATTTAACGGCGTCGGCGGCCGTGACGTGTATCAGGACCTTAGATATCGTTGATTGCAGGAGTGTCCAATTACTTGTTGGTAGATAGTGTATAACCCTAAATTTTAAAGGAAAATATAAGCAATTTGTGGAAAAGTAGAATTTTTTTGCTATGGAAACCACTTGCCCTAAAAATTCGAATGGCATCTCACATCGCATATCAACTGCTTCCGACGCCTGTTGTAAAACTCTCGATTAGCAATAAAGTTTTTATTTTGAATGCGGTCGGAATCCCAATTTTCACTTAATATGCAGGCCAAATGGACATTCATTTAGTGATCGCTAAAAGAATATCATTGTTCATGCACCTTTGAGTGAAGCGATTAGGAGCAGGAGCTCATGGTAACTAAGAATAAGCAAATTATAGAGATATTTCTTTAACAAAAAAAATCGCTTCAATTGGTGAGACGGAATAGATTTTGCTGTTGTTTGGATTTTTGGCAACGAATCGTTAAGATTGCTTCAAGTAGCAATGTGAAACCGAAGCTTCTGAAAAGAACATGCTTTTTTATTAGTAACATGTTGCAAAGAACAGTATCCCGACGGCCCGGTGGCGCAGTTGTCTAAACGACGGCTTCGGATCTTTCGTCCGAGATGGGTTCGGGTTCGAATCCCGGTGAGGCATGGATGTTGTGTTTGTCTTAGGGTGCTGGCTTTCTCCCTTCTCTGGGGCCAGTGGCTCTAAATTAGAAACGAGCGACTGCTTATAGCCCATTGAGTTGCTCAAGATATTCGTTAAATCTCTAACAAGAAAAAAAACCCAACATCCCTGCGAGATCGACAGCGTATCCAAAGAGACAAACAATGGATGGTAATTTGCTTAATATGCATGTTTCTTACTTTTTGACAGCCTCCCCTTAACTGTTCGAAAAACTGCCTATCTGAGAAACGTTTGCCTTTAATCTGTCTTTAGAAACCACCTCATTTTCTTTCGTATCAGAGAACTCAGTTTTCTCCTGACGCGAGTTTCTATCTATCTTGGTGCCCGGCTCATGCCCGTTATCCTATTACAAAGCTTGTCAGTTGCATTCCCTTACTAACGGGTTTTAGTGCAAGATAATATTTGTTCGGTATATTATCGCGTTCAAGGTGCTCTGACACCATGAGGTTTTGAAAGTATCTGATGTAATTATTCCTTTTATGGTTACTAGCAAGAATGATACCAGATTCTAAAAGGTGAGAACAGTGTAAAATTATGAATATTTGCAAGATTTCCGAAACATTTCTTTTCGAAAAAGACTTACAATATTTTCAAAACACATTTTGATTTTCCATTGGAGCTCTTTCAACAGATGTGAATGTAACAAATCCTATAAAAGTACAAAACATGTTCATTTCGAACATTTCCGTCATACACTGACGGAAAAAAAAATCCCATCACCAAGAAGGGGTTGTCTTAGATAAACGACAGTTGGTGGGCGATGAGAGTACATCTGTAAGATGACGTCTATGCAAATTTCACGCTCGGCGCATACGTGTGGTGCTAGTAGCGCCCCTCGGAGCATGCAAAGTAGGTTTGTTGTAAATACGCGCTGTAACGTTCGTGAGCGTTAGTTATCGTTGAGATTCGACGTAGAGTGTTGATGTTAGTCAAGAATGCCTTTAAGAAGACGAAGAAGCCATTATCAACAGCTCACGGAGTTTGAACGAGGTCGTGTAATAGGGCTACGTGAAGGTGGATCTCCTTTCCGCAATATTGCAGAACGACTTGACAGGAATGTAGCCACTGTGCATGATTGTTGGCAGCGGTGGTCAAGGGAAGGTACTGCCTCAAGAAGACCGGGTTCCGGCAGGCCACGTGACACTACTGAGAGGGAAGACCGCCGTGTACGGCGTATGGCCGTGGCGCATCGTACCGCGTCTGCGGCAGCGATTCGAGCTGCAGTTGCCTCCACAGTGACACAACGAACTGTTACAAATCGGTTACTTGAAAGACAGCTCCGAGCCAGACGCCCTCTAGCGTGCATTCCACTTATTCCAAACCACTGCCGTTTGCGACGTCAGTGGTGTCAACCTGGAGCTCATTGGGGGACGGAGTGGAGATCTGTTGTGTTTTCTGATGAAAGCCGGTTCTGCCTGGGTGCTAGCAATGGCCGTGTGTTGGTTAGAAGGAGGCCAGGTGAGCGCCTGCAACCAACCTGTCTGCGGCCGGGACAGACTGGACCTACACCTGGAGTTATGGACTGGGGAGCAATTTCCTATGACAGCAGAAGCACTCTCGTGGTTATCCCACGCACCCTGACGGCACAGTTGTACGTCGGTCTGGTGATTCAATCTTTTGTGCTGCCATTCATGAACAGCATTCCACGGGGTGTTTTCCAACAGGATAACGCTCGCCCGCATACCGCTGTTGTAACCCAACATGCTCTACAGGGTGTCGACATGTTGCCTGGGCCTGCTAGATCACCAGATCTTTTACCAATCGAGCACGTATGGAACATCATTGAACGACAACTAACGCGTCACCCCCAACCAGCATTAACCGTTCCTGTATTGACCAACCAAATGCAACAGGCATGGAACTCCATCCCACAAACTGACATCCAACACCTGTACGACACAATGCATGAACATTTGCGTGCTTGCATTCAAAATTCTGGCGGTTACACCGGTACCAGCATTTCACATTTAAGATGGCTCTTCTCGCGCTTACAATAAGTTGTGGTCTTGAAACCTTAATCAATTAAATATGTTACCTATACAAATGTATTGCCGCAATTTCATTCCTCTACAACTATTTTTTCGTAGTGTTGGGATTTTTTTTTTCCGTTAGTGTAGTTTATTACAAAATTATCTTGTATTTCAGAAATTGAAGAATGTAAATGAACTTCTTTGAGCTGTAGCTTCAAATTGGTTTGCTGTGATGAAAACTTTAATAAAAAAAACTAAACTTGATTTTTAATTCTTTAAAAAAACAAACAAAGAAAAACACCTACAATTTCTTATCTTTAAAAAAATTAATAACTTTTCAACGGTAATATCAAAGTCTTCCTCTATCCATTTTTATGTGAAAATGAAACAGTGTTATCGCAGTTAGCATTACCTTGTTACTTTTATGAGCTGGTTGCTTTTATAATCTGTGAGCAACTAGACTGTTTACAGCCAATCCAGTCGCTTACGGTGATCGTTAACACCACCCCACGCAAACTACGGGATTACAGGAGGCTACCTTCGCGTGGATTCATGATGCCGATTTGTTGTGATATAATTCTGCGTATTTGACAACCTTAAAAGCGTTACTGCCTTCTTGGTCGTGTCTAGCGTTGAAAGTTGTTGGCCTTTAGCTCACAGTTCTTCTGAAGTTGGTTTTTCATCACAGATTTTGTTTGTGTTTGACATCATACTTAATTCGTAATTTATTAGTTCACATTTAGTTTCTATGGTTTCCCGACAGACATTCGGACGTTCGAATAAATGAAAAAGAAAATGCCTGCTATCACATTCCACATTTTAGTATCATTTTGTTTTTTGTTTACTAGGTATATATCTACGTTACTGGGGAATAGACAGTTCATACCAATTCATTGTGGATAAATGCTGCATGTTTTTCTGTGATTTTTTTGCTATTATCTCATTACATACTGTTATGAATTTAATATTACAGATTTGGAATGTTTACGTAGATTATACGAATTTATTTGCAAAGGTTGGTGCGTAATTGTTTGAAAATATTGTAGATTATGCAGAGCCCTCCTAGAATTATCATCATCATCACCATTGTCAACCATTATCAATCCACTGCTGGACGAAGGTCTCCCCAAGTTTCCTCCACAACGGTCTGTCTTGTACCAGTCTCCTCCATGTCACTCCCGCATACTTTCGAATTTCATCCACATATCTTCATGATCAGATATATATTCTTAACTGAAGTACGGTTATAAAACAGTTCAATACAACTACGTATATTTTAAAAAGTAATCGTCCTTCCGTATTTGTAGCATTATCAAAACATGAAAAATGTTGAAAAGTACGTAATGCCTTTTCCGGCTATATTTATTTTTATTTTTATTTCTATTTATTTATTTATTTATTTGAATTTTCTAAGCTTTCTTCCAGCAAGCTCATGATTACTAAAGTTTTTTTTAAAGGTTTGGAAAAAAATATTGATACTTCATTAACTTTGTATTGAAAATATTTATGTTCAACGAAAACGTTCGTTTCTTGCTGTTTATTTGCTTGTGAACAACCATAATTGCATTTCAAGGGAATCAGACGTGGAATCTCGTTGCTTAGATTTCCTCAATCTTTTTCTTAATTCTCTTTCTGGCATTGAGACAGAGGTGATACACTCCTTTCAAGCTAAATTTCTTTTAGCCCTTCACCTTAATAATTTTTGAAATTTCCAGCAACGCCATAGCAGCAGAAAATTTCTTCTGTGAGAAAAATGGCAGGAAACTGGCGCCACTTTTTCGAAATTTCTCTCAATTTTGACCGCTACCACTTTTAGGATAAACATTATGTTACGATAATCCGCGAAGTCAGAGAAAAAAAATTTCATTCTTTAAAAGCATACGTTTAATCCGAAATGAGTTTTAAGTCGTAAGTTTACGTGCGTTCAAGTTTTTTTTGGAGACTTTTTTACATATCTCTTCTTCCATGAAAATCCAAGTTTTTTTGTTGTTTCTTCTGATAATACTTCCATATCGTGTTAAGAGCTCCATTGATTCAATTGCTTTTCCATTTCAGTTAAAATGTGGAATTTAAATACAATAAAAACGACCTTCCTATTGTACATCGTCTGCTATTGCATCTTTGAAAGATTGACATAAAAGCTAGATAGAATCAGTTTCACCGCGGAAGCATATATTCCCGGTTTTACTTTGTTAGAACGGAAGACGTAGTAGACAGCGCTTCGTCTGATTCCTGCCTCCATTGTAGCAAATATTTATTTGAGACAAAAACTTTGTTTCTTCTTTATTTACGATCAGAAAACAACAAGTTGAAATGGACCTAATGTTTTCAACAGCACATATAATATAGATGTAGTACGTTACACGATATCTATGTGATATGATAGAGTCGCTATTGTAACACATCGTACAGTGAGCTACATTATAGTATTTGCACTGTAATTATAGTAAGGTTGGCAATACTGCGTTCACGTAAAATCTAAAGTTCATCTTGGAAACATCCATGCTCCACGGTGCAGTCAAAGCCCTTCGATGAAACTTTATACTTAGGCTTTATTTTCTTGCCCTCGGAATTCTGTGTCCCGCACATCGAAAAAATGTTTTTTCAGCAGTGACAGCGTCAATGTAAATGTGTAAACAATTTTTGTGTAAAAAGGTCTCTCAGAGCAGGGATTCTTTTTCATGTTTCTTAAAATCTATTGGGCCATTGTTTTTACTCAAACATTAGTAGCTATGATTTTTAGGACTTTTTGTATCATGCACGTATTTTATTAAACTTTTTTTGAAGTGTCCTTACTCGAAACTGAGCTGTTCGTACTCTGGATATCTGACATGTTGTGTGACAAGCCAACCTGTTATCTGACATGTCCGCGCCACTCGATCGTGGACCACTGATATAACCACTTAAGTAGAACTCAAGCCTTACTCAAGATACTGGTTCGTAAAGAGCAGTGAGCGAAAACTTTTTTTTCAGGTAATACTGATTTAAGAGCAGCTGGGTCAGAGTACGTCAACGACGTTCCAATTTTTTCCGAAAACTTAGACTCAACTAGGAGTGGTTAGTGACAACAATTTCAAAACACCAGGGCGTAGAGATTAAATTAATACGTTTTGATTGGCTTCATTAATATTTATTGTTTTCTCAATAAAATAATGCATACTTTTTTTTTTTCATGAAAAACTTTACATGTATGTCGTATTTCCTTTTCACATTTTCATATACTGACAGATATTTCCCATACACCTAGAAAAAAATGAAACAAATAAAAAAAAACATACATCTGCTTACTGGCCACTGAATAGAATAAATGATGATATCAGACTTCAGATAAAAGGAAGAATTTTCCTTTAAGAAGTCTTTCATCAACGAAGTTGCGGACTCGGTCGTCTAGTAGTCTGGAGTTTTGGCTTCCATACATATGTCACGCAGCCTCCTCCAAGATGTGAAGTGTTTTGAATCACCAATAACGTATGGGTGGTGTGCACGTATTATGGAACTGCTTCCCCTTACTTTGGAACCAGTGGCTTTAAATCATGGATTGACTGCTGCGTAGAACTCAAAGAATTGTTAACGGCATAATCTTAAACCGGAAATTAAACATACAAAAACAAACCTCGACGAACTTATGCGTTAAGATTATGAATATCTTTAAAAAAAATAGCAATCGAAAATTTAGAGCTGAGAGTTGTAAATGGCAGAATATCTGCCAAACATTTCTATGAATAAATCGAAGTAGGTTAAAAAGAAATCAAACGTTTCATATTCCTAAAATTTTCAAGAAATGGGTCATTCTGCAGGGAATATCTATTCACACCCATAAATTATTTGATCGTCTCTTTGCACACTAGTCAACGAACTTTAATTTACATTCCAAATTGAATCTGCACTTAATCAGGGGAAATATTTTGATTTATATGTTCCAGCCAGATAGTGATAAAGTTTTTAATTATTCGCGTAATGTTGCACATATGGTTGGAAAAAAAATTACTTTCGGGAAAACGTCTCCTCTATCATTTAGAGATAAATAATATTTTAAAGTAAATACTCAAACATATATCTCCACGGCATGAAATCAAGCCTTCCGTGAAAGAAAGAACAACTTTTTACACTGACAGTAAATGGATTAATGTTTTTGAGAAGAACCGATTTGGAGGTGTTGTCGTAAATTTTCTCTTGCTTGATATTACCCAATGTACACTCTTTCGTGCATAAATGCTGTATAAAATATTGTAGTAAAATTTTAAGTCTATCCACTTGAGAAAAAAGAAAAATAAGAAGCACTGAATATGTACCATAGTTTGTGAAAAGTTATCAGCCAGAGTCATGTAAAATAATGTTTAAGGTAATCGCAAATTAATAGTCCTTTTTGAAGTGATTTTTTTATTCTTACAAACGCACAAAAGGTATCACCACTTAGTTTTATAACTGTTTGATAAATTTCCTCTTTACTGAAGTATGACTTACCTAGATTTCTTTCAGAGCTTTCGATAACATTCGCTCAGGAAATACGCTGACACTAACCATTGAAAATTTATTTTAGCCATGACAACTTTGCGCTGCTGAACGAAAAATTTTGAATGGCTCCGTAATATGTTTGCAGTTTATTACTTTTCGAGAAACGCATTACGGGATCCCAAAGTGTCCCACATATTTTAAATATTTATACTTCAGGTACCTCAGTTTTAGAAAGCGCATCGAGATCTATACATTAAATGAGATAGCGTTAAGCAGGCAATAGTGGACCTTTGATGTAAAGAGTGATGTGACATTTTCTAACTGAAACGGTTGATGTTGCGATGAAATATATCACTTTGATTTAACTTAAGCAAAGCACATATCATACTATATTTAGTGTATCTTGAATCAAAAGTTATTTCATCGTTAACCAAAATGGATAAAAAGCTGCCCCAAACAGTTCTTCCATTGGAAAGTGTTGAGGATTATTTAAACGCTCAAAAGAAGACATAATTGGAGAGTCGGTTACACTGAATAGTTTCTCTGTCTCATAACCTTGAAAACAATGTGATGAAGAAAATTGGGGGGGGGGGGGAATTGGGATACGCAGTGAAATACAGAATCTCTCGTTGTGTAAAATAACTTCTATTTCATACGTACGCAGCAACTTTCACATAAATGACGAGCCAGTATGGATGTGTACATAGTTCAAAAGAACAACTTCAGGAGCTGTTCATGAGGATCCTAAGATTCGTATAATCCTCTTGTTCGAATCTTAGTTTCCGTGGTATGCAGTTCAAGAGTAAGATAAGTCAGTCTAGAAAGGCATAATGCAGTTACGTAGAAGGTCACCATTATCTTCCTCTCATTCACCGAATTTTAAAGCATTCATCTATCTCCACGTCTCACAGATCTTTCTTTCTTAATTTCAAATAGGAAAAATTACTTAAAGAAATACTTAAATAAAATTATTTAAAGAAGTATTCCAAGCATGAACATGATCATACGTAGAGGAATGTAGGAAGGGAGTGTCTTACCTCAGGTCTTAAACAACCCTGAGAAATGGGAAGCCAGGAGATTTGGGCTAGAGTGCCCGATAGGAAAGTGACACGGAAGTGAAGTAGAAAGGGGGAGGAAGACGCCCTTATTTATTACCGGGGGGACAGTACCCGGGGTATGACGGTTTAATGTGCCCATTCAACGCACGGCGGATATTTAGTGATGAGCGTTCGTACCTGCCTTGGATTAAAACTGAGGTCATTTCCGTGGCAGTCCCAAACGTTGCCCACTAGGCCACCCGCGGCTTGTATTCCAAGCATTTGAAAACCTGGAACTTTTATATCTACGGACGTTTTCATATCACGATTCTCCTTCCTAAAATACGAAAATTGTCTTTTAAATTGTTTAATAAATCTACAGTTTCGTTCCATTTACAAAACCACCAAACTTTTCCCTGTCGAGTGACACGTTGAGCTAAAGGTTCCTACTGTCACTTTGTTGTTTTTCTACGCATGTGTTCGGTCTTTCTTATTCTGCCCCTTTTTCAGGAGTTTCATAAAATAAATTAGGGAAACGCCCGATAAATTTAAGTTCATTAAGAATGTCAGCATATGTCACAGGTTCCGTGATATTTATCGACACCAATAGACCTTCACCCAACACGCTTGTATCATATTTGTTTGAAAAGTTGATGACATGAGTCTTCCAGAAAATTCATGTAGCCACAATAAAATTGAATGTAAATTTTGAAATTAAAATATCAAACCACTGAATAACCCTTGAAATTATTACAATTTTCTGTTTCCGGTTTTTGGAAAACCAAGGATGCATTGCAGAGATAGAAGCATGACCATGCCCATAGTTTGTGTGTACTTGTTCCACCCAGATGCCTGGACCTGTCTCATGAAACAAGCAAAGCATTCGTTCTATATACAGGCTCTTTACTTTCATTCTATATCCAGGTTCTTCATTCATTCTATATCCAGGTTCTTCATTCATTCTATATACTGGCTCTTCCCTGAAGAATAGTCAGAAACCTTGGACACAGACCAAATGGTCAGCGGAAATGGCTTAAAAGTATTCCGGACAATTTTGTAATTCCGTAATGTTGTTATCTCCCAAAACCATATTTTTTTATTCATTTATTTATTCTTGTTTGGGAGTTTAATGTCCATCGTGAGCAAGTCGATGGTATATGAGCTCTTATTTTTTCCTATTTTACAGCGACCTGTTCCAAGGTGGCGAAATATATAGCGCCGTAAGAAAAACACTAAATCCATGCCTTACCGAGATCCGAACGCGGGTCCATCTCGGATGAATGGTCAACAGCCAGCGCTTAGACCACTGTACTGCCGCTGCTGCAATGTAGTCCTAGAGTATCGAACAAAGCGGATAAAGTGGACTGCTTTAACTGTTTCATTAGGGTAAATGTTTCTATGTTTGTGCGTTATCAAACTATACTGAAATTATGGAGCAAAGGAAATCATATACTACCACTTTAGAAGACATCGTACAGAGAGGGAGGGAAAACAATATTGTCTACCAAACCAATACAAAATACTCGATTCGAGTAGCTTCGAAGTTTGGACTGAATTATTCCCGAATTCTATTTGAAAACGTTATTTTAAGCACTACCTTACTGAAGCTAACATCTTTTTGGTCCTCTTAAAGAAACAAAAGACAAAAACAAAAAATTAACGAGAGAATAATGATCGTTGTTTCGGATTTGAGCAAGAACTACAAAATCTTACTTTGACAAACATATCGTGGGAGAACGTGTTACACTTTTCTTGTACAGGAAAAGTATTTGATGCGCTGCAATACAATCCCTCAGGGAACCTTGTCAAAATTTAAACTACCAATGTAAATGCGAGATTCCTCCGACTGCAAATGTCATGTCCAAGAAGATATTCATTTCAGTACAGTACACTTAATAAAAATTTATATCATAATAATTTTCGGTGTTTACCTTGTAAACTATTAAACATAAAATTAAATGTTGCAGACCACGGTCTGTTTCTATTTCAGCATGTTCCAGGAAATTTGGCATTCTGCCAAACAACAAACTTGATGTTTTGCGTAGCGTCCAAGAAATTCCATTTTGCTGTGTCAATACATTTGCCATTTTGGCGGAATATGTAGCTTACATATCACGTTTCTCAAAAAAGGAAGAATTTTTAGATGTGTGGTGAAGAAGTGAAAAGCGCATTTAATCTTCAAGTATTATCTATGTAATTCCAAATATTTTTACACTTGAAATTACACAAAAATAGAAGACTCTAGAATAAACTGTCTAAACTCAGAAAATGTTTTACCAAAAGACTTTCTTAATTATTTTTACCTGTCAACACGAAAAAGTTATCTAGCTGGATTAAGTTTAACCATTGTCATTTAGCATTGTTTCTTCGTAAAATATAATTTAAGTAAGGAGAGTTAACAGTAATGCAAAATGCGTTATGTTTAATAACCACTTTTATTAAGCATTAAACAAAATGTCATCGTATACCTTATTATTATTATTTTTAATTCACTAACATGTCTCCGCTTAAAGAAAGTCACTTATTCTGCCGTACTACTGAAGCAATATTCGCCAGGAGTATGCTCAGAGCAATTTGTGCGTATGTTGTTTAGGAAACGGAATAAGTGCCCTTAATCATCAGAATTGAAAGAGTTCTTCGTGTCTCTTTTTTCTGGAAATACATATACAAAATATAGAAAAAAATTAAGCAACTTAAGACTGTTTATCTGATGACAGGCATTATGCATCATGTGCGAAGTTAGTGGATATGACTGACTGCAAAACTGGACGTATGAATACAGAGAAAACGTGCAAAGGCTTTCGTTCTACTAGCTGCACTCCATGAACTATGCAGTTCTTTTACTGTTCAGAAAAGAACAAAAAATTGCTGATGCTCTGCTGATAACAGATAACCGAAAGAAGCTGCTTTCCAAATTACCTACAGCTGAGTTGCTTTTTTCTCAAAATCCAGCGATAAGATTTAAAAGCACTTGTTCCCGATATGAGCACTGCCCAAGAATATTTATTAAGGGTATATTGTAAAAGTATAATAAACTACTGTGACAGTTTACCTGAACAGAATTGGATACATTTTTCACCTCAATTATATTTTATAATTCTATTCTAATATATTTCTTTCCATTAGCAATTATTAAAAGATAAGCAATGCATCGTATATTTTAAGTTGTAATATCCTGGTCACAGAAAGTTAAGGATATTACATGACATGAAGGATTCATGCAGCACCGTATGCAAGTGAGGCCGGTCAGATTTGCCATGTATTTAATGAATGATACATAAGATATGACGGGCAATTTTTGTCGATACCCAATTTTGCAGTGAATTCATAAAAGAACTTTATGTAAGATGCCCAAATTTGCAGGTATTTTTACGGAGAAAAATTTTGGAAGGGAAGTTTTTCATGCAATTATACATTTCATGAAGCAGCAACAAATGAAGATGGTTCCGAATTAATCATTGAATTGAACACTTTTGAATCCTATATGAAACCAAAATTACTTTTGTTTTTAAATATTTTTTTAGAAAAAAAAAACATTTAGTGGAAACAAAACTGCATTTGTATACCCAAGGAAATTTTTAAAAAAGTATAACATGAGCATCGACAAAATAATTTGTTCCAACAAAAGTAAGATTAATTCAATTGTACTTTTACAATGGTCACAATATGCACAATCTGAAATGCCTTCCCACGTCCACTGACTGAAGAAATGTGTTTTAATAAAAACTGGAAATTGTGCACAAATTATTTACCATAGCGGTAAATATTTAACGCAAGATCAGTATACACTGGGTGGCCAATTTATTATAACCAACCCCTCAGCACTTCGTTGGGCCATCTTTTGGCTTTAATACTGCGTCGTTTCTTCGTGGCATGGACTCCACGAGATGTTGATAGGTGGTTTGTGGAATCTGATACCATGCTTGATGAATAGCACTTTCCCGGAAAGTGAGATTGCAGGGTTGTGGATCCAGGTGTCTGGTGGCTCCTTCAACTTCATCCCACAAATTCGAAATGGGGTTGAGATCTGGAGATGGTGGGGGCCACCTAAGCAAAGTAAACTCACCGGCATGTTCTTGAAACCAATCCTGTACAATACGAGCACTATGGTAGGACACATGATTTTATTGAAAGTAGCCATAGCCATTGGAATAAACCATCCACATGACAGCATACACTTGGTCCGCAGCGATGTTTCAATGTTAGTCTCTACCTGGATAAGAAATGGCTTACAAAATTTGGTCATTCATAAACTGAACCTCACTTAGCCTGTTTTGATTTCTGTCTCTTCCAACAAGTGTGCTTTGAAAGGACATAGTTACAGACATTTTTGACATCCAGCCTAATGTGGCAAAGGAACTCAAGAGTATTAGAGAAATGCAGCATTTGGGATGTCTAGAGAAATGACAACATAAACGGGAGGAAATTAGTTCATAACACCGGATGAAAATTAGTTCAGAGGTAACGGTTGCTACTTGCGCACAGTACACAGACGTTTTTGTACAAGTATATTCCGAGAATAGAATGGTCACATCTCTTATAGGTATAATATTTTTGTATTTTAATTTTTTTTTAGTTTTTAATGAGAAAATAAGCGTTTGAACCAATCCAGAACAATGTAAATATAAAAAATAGCAGATTATACACTCGTATTACATTTCTGTAGGAAATTTGAAAAAGTCAATATCAATTCAATCTGCCAAGTAATTTCTTTCTTTTCATGTGATCACCGGGAATCCTCCTTGGACACCATTTAGGAACCTAGAAAACAGATATGGAGTTCAGAGGATACATGGGTTTTCCACGTGACGCCCAAGAAGTTCTTCAAAGAAGCGGAGGCACTCCCTAATGGAATTGCTAGAGATATGGTTGACTACGATACCAGCGATTTCCTTAGGTATCCCAGAACTAAGGTGGCGATCGTTTTCCCTCTTGACTTGGGGATGGGCATCACTGATGACCACTGTTTCTTGGGCTGGATGCCTTGGATCAGATTTAGGACTGGGTTGTATCGAGTGTAAGTGGGTGAACACTGGCATGTGTTAGACAGACCATAATCCTCTTCTTTTTGAGGTTGGCGTTGTGATTTCGAGAGCTGATTGCTGCTCCGACATCCGTATGTGGTTTCTGTGAGTATTAGTAATCCCAGGGGGCGTTAGCGGCTGGGTGGTGTTGTGGTTCTCTGTGATGGGTGCTGTGGTGCTTGGTTCCCACATACACGTCCTTTCTCTCTCTTCCCGCATTGGACGGGTTTCACGGTTAACTCGAATGGTATGCTCTCCTCTCCTTTCACTCATTTTTTTGCTTATCTTTCCTACTTAAGCCACTTATTCAGATATCTTAACTACTTATTTCTAAGGGCAGTTTTACACCTGCGGTTCTGCTCCGGTGGGGCAGTGGTCTAAGCGATGGTTTCTGCTCATTAGTCCGAAAGGCGTCCCGGTTCGAATCCCGGTGATGCATGAATATTGTGTTTGTCTTACGACACTGGCTCTCGCACTTCCCTGAAAACAGTGGCCCTAAATAAGGGACGGGTGACTGGTTATTGCCCATTGAGTTGCTCACGCTGAACGTTAAACTACCAATAAAAAACACACCTGGGGTCAGACACCCCATTCCTAAAACTTCTTCAAACGTAGAGTGGCTTTTTCCTCACTTTGGATTTGATTTTCTCACCCGTTATCCTAGATATGTGTTCAGCATTCATTCACCCACGGGATTTATCTATACCTGAGAGAAAAGCATATGCTGTAACGTCAATTCGATCTTCCTATGTAGATTGCTACATCTGTTTTCTTTTCAGATGTCTTTAAAAACCTGACACTACTTTAAAACTGAAGGTACGAGTCCGAACAGAAACGAAGGAAAAACCATTTGGTAACTATAATTTCCATGAAAGGCCACACTTTACATCGGAACGTCTAAGAAATATTCTTTGGCAACGGAAATGTTACGTATTGCTTGCTCGGAATAAATTTGGAGGTGCATTATTTTTCGGAAGCTATGTATATGCATGAAATCTAGGTCGCTCCAGTTCTTTTTCTTCTTCCCTTTCTTTTTTTTTTTTTTTTTGGCGACATCAGCCAAGAACATATTGGTGAGTCCTGGTTTTCTCGAATTAACTTTTCCTGCTTTGAAATTGCCTGATTATATTTTTTGAAATACCTTTCACGTAAAATTAATCTCGGATAAGCAAAAAAAAAATCCACTGATATACGACTTTAGAGAAAAACATTATTTCAACAGCATGATTAAAAAACAAACTCGTGGAATGAAATAGCAGAAAATCACGCATAGTAAGTATGTTTTTTACTTTCGTTTTTTTCATTTAATGAACATATACTTACTTTAAAAAAAATTAATCCACAAGAAAATTAGCGTCTGCAAGGTAATTACATACCAACGGTACGAAATTGTCTCATTATATGTATCACTTACTTCATTTTAGGTTCAATCATGTGCAATACTACCCATGTTATTTTAAGTACACGGTGTTTTCAACGAAGCAAATGGATGTTTATGCCCACATGTTTTAATTTTTCCTGTATTTCGAATTCCTGTTTTTAACAAACATTTTATCTTGCCAGATAGGCCCTCTTGTGATCGAGAGGTACGAAAACCTCCAAAAATTTGTCGAAATGTTTGCGGGTATGAATCCCAGGTGAAACATGACTGGAGTGTTTAAAAGGCTTCACTGGCTTTGCTCTTTCCCTGGATGTAGTAGCACTTAAGTGAAATTACATATTTTGTTCTAACATCTTTGTAAGACTTTCTAAATTATTATGAATTAAAACTGCTACTTTTAACATGGATTTCTTACTTTTAGTAATTTCTGCAGAAAATAAATTATATATTTAAAAGCCTACATTAATTAATTGATTGTCTTGAGCTTGTTTCTTGTCAAAGTACCTTTATCTAATATCAGGTGAAAGGTAGATCTCGTAACGAAATATGGTAGTATACATCAGGGACGACTAACACGTCGAGCGCCTAATCATTTTTGATCGATCGCTAATGTTTTGTAGAAAAATGTAAAAGTTTTTAAGTTACTACGAAAATCGACGACGGAGCATTCAGACAAAGGAACGACCATGTTTGCGCCATTACAACTGCTGATTTGCTAATGCATCCGTTAGGTGTCGAATTCACGTGGCCTCCCCTCCCAGGATAGCAATCTTCCACGACTGTGCTGGCCGATATAATGAGAGGATTGGCCGCAGTGTTAGACGCGGAAGATAACGTCACGGGAGCTAAGAATCAGCTTGGGGAAAATTGGCGTGCAGGTTAGGTGCGTAATGTTTACTGTTTATCGTTTGCATCGGAGCCGTGGTTTTCTTCTTTGAACTATTTTGTTATATTCTGACGATCTACCCCCCAAAGCATAGTTAAATTAGTTATGTAGTGTCATATTTGTGTACTGCCCTGGGGCGTGGCAGTGTAAGTAATTATGCAGGTATGCATGGATTGTGGGCGTTCCCTGAGATTCGATAGAAAAGGGGATGTGCCCGGGGAATTCCAAAGACCAATTCTAGGCGATTGTTTTGAGTAAAGGGCAGAGACGACGATGCATCAGAAAGAGGGGTACTGATGAGTTTTATCTAGGGTAGGCAGTTCCGGGTGGTGGAATCGCTGCGAATCACAGGCAGCTTATATGCACTCAGGACGGGTTGCATTTTAAGAAGGGGGCGATGAGACGATTCCCCCCCTTGCATAATTAATTGGCGAGAGGCATGGTTAATTAACGGTAATTGAAATTTAATTGGGGTTTTTAATTAGCAGACAGTTATAATTTAAACACTTGCGAGGGGCGGTATATTAAGAAAAGATCTGCTAGCACTTTGAATTCAACTGGCGAGTTGAAGGTGTTTGCCACGAGCACAAAGAGCCCATAAACGGAAATGGGACGGGTCAGAGTTTAAAAGCTATTCCCCATGACTCAAAAATGTTTGGACGGCAAAATTGTTTGAAGCTTTTGTCTGTGTCACGCCCGAAACAATGGGAAAGCTCTTGGACTTGAAGAGCGGTTTATAATAAATATGTCGCGGTTTCAAGTGTTAGAATTCACCGCTTTTCAACGTTTTGGAGACTGGAGATTGTTGTTGATAGTGGTAGAATCCGTTTTAAGCCGAGAGAATGAGGAAGGATTTTTCTTCGCTCCTGGAACAAAAATACTTGACGTCTGTGTGCTTTTGCGTTCTGAGCATAAGAAGTGAAACCAGCTTAAAACATAAGCTGAGGAATAACCAGCACCAGATCTGCCTGGGAATTTTCTTCACCTCGGCGGACCATCGATACCTGTCGTAAGGAGCCATTTCAGGTGAAATGCAGACAGAGACAAAATAATTACGGAATATCCTCGCTCATTGAGAGAGAGAGAGAGATAGAGAGGAGAAGCGCCAGCCTCGGGAACCACGGAGGAGCCCAGCCCCCTGCAGATGGAGCTCCGAAGTAACCGCTTGCCTCTTCGTGTTCAAAGCAGGGAGAAAAATCTTGTGCGTGTGTCTGATTACGTACCTCCAGTGACCGGGGAACGACATCGTTTTAGCCACAGCAAAGAATGAGCGGTGATGGAAGTTAAGATCAAACTACCAGTGTGAGTGTTGTGTGTTTTTATGGGTGTCATCAACACTGTGGATGCTCGAGGACATAAGTAAGTACTTTTTACCAGTATGTTGTTTGCGGTCCACTGTGAACGAATAGACTTTCGTTAGGACATATTTTTCTGAAACACCGAAGAGGGCCAAAGCTGGGCGGAAATTATAGCTTGTGTTATTACGTGAAGTATCAGGTGTAATTTATGCATATATCTATTAAATCCCTGTTTTAATTGTTATACTGTGCCTCCATTAGTTTATTGGTGTACTGTGTTAGCTAATTGGCTAACGAGGTATTGGCGGATCCAGTGATTCAAATCGCAGTCCGGAATTAATTGGGCATCCTGACATCTAAAGCCCAAAGTTCGCAACAAAAGTGGTGATCAGCAGTGGGATCCGTATTGTATACCTCAGAAACAAAGTGCAACCGGATCACAGTATTTATGCCAACTTTTGCAACTTGTATAATAAGTTGTTCTCGAAGTTTCAAAAATGGAAGGGATTACAAAAATATTAGATGAACTGAAAGTTGAACTCAGAAATGGACTGAAAACTTCCAAAGAAAGTTTTGAGCAGCAGCTCAAACAACAACAAGAAAGTTTTGAAGAAAGCTTACAACAGCAGAAAGAAAGTCTTGAGCAGCAGACGGGCAGCATAAATCAGCTGATAGATAGAATTGGTGGTATGAGGAAAAATTTGATAAAAGGATAGAAGATACCAACTTGCGTATCGATCAGTTGGAAATTGGGCAGGTAAAATGCGTAGACCAAATAGAACAATGTACCCAAGATTTAGAGAGCGTTCGTAACTTGTGCGAGACTCAATGTAGAAATGTAAAGGAAAAACTTTCTGGAGAATTTAATGGTTCATGTACTAAGTTAGAACAAACTAAATTTTATAGGGATATTGAGGAAAGGGTACAATATTGTGAGGCAAAAATAAGTTCGTCGGAATTTAAGTCACCGAGGGTGATGAGCGAAGCTTTGAGTAGGCCGACCCGAATTAAACCAGGCGCGTTTGACGGAAAGATTAGCTGGGGAGTATACAGGACCCAGTTCGAAATGGTTTCAAGTGTGAACGGCTGGAGCGAAAGGGAGAAGGCATGCGCGCTTGCGGCATCATTGAGGGATAAAGCTGCTGATATCCTACAAACTTTGTCGGAAGAGAGCCGTTTAAAATATTCCTGTCTCGTCGCTGCCCTGGAACTCAGATTGGGGAGGAACATTTAAAGCAACTCAGTGTTCTTCAGTTGAAAAATCGCAGGCAGGAGGTCAGCGAGTCACTTCAAGGGCTCGCGACCGATATTCATCGGATGAAAAGGCTTGCGTATTGGCAAAGTACGTCGGATATACAGGACACGATGGCGCAGCAAAAATTTTGCGGAAGCGATTTCTGATCCATACATTTAGCATTCAGTGCGTATGGCGGATTGTGACTCACTTAATTCAGCCGTCTTGCTTGCAATGCAATTGGACTCTTCGCACCATTCTAGGAGTCCTCGAAAAACATTTCGAATGGCGACTACAGCAGAAAGTCCGATCAATGCATCAGTCGAAACTAAACTCGAAGAGCTTTTTGGATCTCCTTCGCATAGATGTTAAACATCGTTCTGTTGCGTCTCCTGGCCGGGGAAGAAGTGATACGCAGTCTAGAAAAGCGGAGTGCTGGTATTGTAGATTAAGAGACCATCGCATTTTGGAGTGTAGAAAACGGTTGAGAGAGTAAAAAAAGTCTACGGAACAGGCTTCGGGAAACCCTCAGAAGTCAGTTTCGAGGGGTGAGAACTGACGCAGCAAAAGCAGCCCCGCGCGGTGAAAGAGCACGTCACAGGTCTTTCTGACGATTACAGTGGTTTAAGAGTTGGGGGGATGATAAATAAAACTAAATACCAATTTGTGCTGGATACTGGGGTGGATATCACATTAGTCCGTCCGGATGTTTTTGAGCAAATTAAGGAACCTGCAGATTGTTTGAAGGGTGAGCAACGGGTTGGGATTCAAACTGTGAATGGTGATGGTTTAGTTGCTCTTGGAACCGCTGCCGGCGACATACGAATTGGAAATAAATGCAGCAGACACACGGCAGTGATTGCTGACACCGTTGAAAAATGCATCCTGGGTCTCGATTTTCTTAGTGAGAACGGATATGTTTTGGACCTTAAGAATGGAACCCCGAAGACGGAAAATGAGGAAATGGTTCTCATGAGGAGTCACCATGGGCACCTGAGGTCGCAAAGGGTCACAATTCTCGCAAAAGAAAAGTGTGTTTTACCAGCAAATAGTGAAACAATTCTGGCAGGATGTTTGCCTGAGCTTTCTCTAGAATTTCCGATGGCAGTATGCGAAATTTCCGAAATTTTCCCGTTACCGAAAAATGTACTTGTAGCGAGAACGCTGGTAAAAACAGCACATTGCATCCCCGTAAGGATAGTTAACATGGGTGACGTCGATGTGAAAATAAAGGAAAGGTTAGCTCTTTGTTCCTTGAATCCTGTAATTTCGGCGCGTAGCAGCAGAGTTGGGTCCAACCCGATTCGCGCGTGGGAGGGAGCTGCGAATTACTGGAGCATCTGCGTGACGCTGCAGCGGAGGCCAAGGCTGGCCTAAGCACGTATGTCACAGAGCTTACCAAGAGATTGAAGAAGGTATATAGTTTTGCTTGGAGGAATATTCGAATAGCTACTGAACGAATGAAGACAAGATATGACGTGCAGGCTGCGGAGAAGGTGTTTAAGGAGAAAGACTTAGTCTGGCTCTATGACCCACGAAGGCGAAAGGGAAAGTCACCCAAATTGCAGCGCCCGTGGGAAGGTCCTTATGTAGTAAAGAAAAGAATAAACGATGTTCTTTACAAAGTTCAGTACAATAATATATCAGTTAGAGTTATATACCTCGATAGGCTTAGACCGTATAGGGCAGGAAATACCGAATCATAAACGTTTGAAGGATGTGTGCCTCAGGTGATTGGTTAGTTTGACGTTGGTTGACTTGTTGATGTAAAAGGATGAGAAGCGGAGAGCCTGAAAACTTGGAATAAGTTTGTTGGTTGTAATAATTTTGTATAGTGTACTCGGTGTTGTGTTCTATTGGTGGAAATATTTTAATATTGCAATATGTTGTGTGCCGTGGTAGTGGAACGGTGTAATGTAAATTAATTATGTAGTGTCATATTTGTGTACTGCCCTGGGGCGTGGCAGTGTAAGTAATTATGCAGGTATGCATGGAATGTGGGCGTTCCCTGAGGTTCGTTAGAAAAGGGGATGTGCCCAGGGAATGTCAAAGACCAATTCAAGGCGATTGTTTTGAAAAGGGCAGGGACAACGATGCACAAGGAAAGAGGGGTACTTATGAGTTCTTATCTAAGGTAGGCAGTTCCGGGGGTGGAATCGCTGCGAATCACAGATAGCTTATATGCAATCGAGACGACTTGCAATTTAAGAAGGGGGCGATGTGACGATCTCCCCTCGCATAATTAATTGGCGAGAGGCGTGGCTAATTAACGGTAATTGAAACTTGATTGGGTGTTTTAATTAACACAGATTTATACTTTAAATACTTGCGAGGGGCGGTATATTAAAATACGATCTTCTAGCACTTTGAATTCAAGTGGCGAATTGCAGGTGTTTGCCACGAGAACAAAGAGCCCATAAACGGAAATGGGACGGGTCAGAGTTTAAAAGCTATTTCCCATGACTCAAAAGTGTTTGGACGGCAAATGGTTTTGAAGCTTTTGTCTGTGCCGCGCGCGGAACAGTGGGAAAGCTCTTGGACTTGAAGAGCGGTTCATAATAAATATGACACGGTTTCAAGTGGCAGAATTCACCGCTTACCTACGTTTTGGGGGACGGGAGATTGTTGTTCAGAGAGACAGAATCCGTTTTTAGCCGAGAGAATAAGAAAGGATTTTTCCTCGCCCTAGAACAAATGCTTGGCGTTTGCGTGCTCTTGCAATTCTGAGCATAAGAAGTGAAGCCAGCTGAAAACATAAGCTGAGGAATAACAAGCACCAGATCTGCCAAGGAATAACAAGCACCAGATCTGCCGGACCACGGATACCTGTCGTAAGGAGCCATGTCAGGTGAAATGCCGACAGAGACATAATAATTACGGGTTCCTCGCTCATCCAGGGAGAGAGAGAGAGAGAGAGAGCGGAAAGAAACGCCGGACACCAGGAACCACGGAGGACCCGCTCTGTAGTTAGAACGTCTGAAGTAACCGCTAGCCTCTTCGTCAAGAAAGCGGGGAGAGAACTTTTGTGCTTGCACTCAGTGACTGGGGACACATCGTTTTGACCAAGAATCCGTAAGCAACGCCGCTTCCATCCAAGAGAAAAAAGAGCTACCCATAGTGCCAACATATTAGTGAATGTGAGTGAGTGTTTGTGTTGTTGGTGTCATCAATACTGTGGATACTCTGGGACATATGTAAGTACTTTTTACCAGTAATTTATATGCCGCCCATTGTGAACGAACAGATTTTTCGTTGGGACATATTTTCTGAAATCCCGAAGAGGGCCAAAGCTGCCCGAAAGTTATAGCTTTTTCTATTTAATGAAGAATCCGGTGTAATTTATGCTTATATCTATTAAATCCCCGTTTTAATTGTTATACTCTGCCTCCATTGGTTTATTGGTGTACTGTGTCGGCTAATTGGCTAATGAGGTATTGGCGGATCCAGTGATTCGAATCGCAGTCCCGAAAATAATTGGGCATCCTGACATCTAAGGCCCAAAGGTCGGAACAATATTATCTTAAGCTGTAGGGCTAGACTATGGAATTGATCTGGGGCAAAAAACCATGAAAATACATTTAAAACATTAGTTTCCACGAACAACCGAATACTACCTCCCATAATACAACCTTTGTGAATATTAAATTTACCATTACAGAAATACTGTTAAAGTAAAAAATGAAATTCACTTAACCAATTTAAAGTTGATATAAACGTATTCTTCCAATTAAAAACGCATTTGTGAAAATTGTAAAAAAGAAATTAAATGAAACATAAATTTAAGTTTTAGTGTATTGTTTGTTTAAAATAAGTGAATCGATTACCTTGACGTTTGCAGATTAGATTAACTTGAAGTTTTCTCAGAAAGGAAGTTTGGCTTTAGATTTCTGATTGCAAGGTATTCCTGCTATGTTATCTAAATTTATCAACACGTGATAAAAGACGAAAACTTTTGATCCATTTCAACGGAAGAGAAAACGAAATTGGTGCAAATAGATTTAAAAATAACTCTCTTGTGAAAAGAGTCGGGTTTCTTGTGTTCCTGAATTTGTATGGCATTTTTACATTGAACTTAAAATTCTATTTGTCAGCTAGTTGTTATTTTAATGTCTACCCTTGGAAACCATTCGAATACAAGAGGCATTTTCCAGTTTTCCGAAGAACAGCTAATTTTCCGGGTTATACTTCAGTATCTGGCCTGCGCCTTCTGCTACAGCAGAGCAAGTGCCGATAGGTTGCTCTCCCGTTGCTTCGTCGATGAGGCTGGTAACTGCGTTACGTTACCGCCGTATGCTCCGTGCGTGAAGTCAGTTCGCTAACGTGTGTTTAGATATTCATTGCTTACTTTGCCGCTGATTCTGATAGTGCTGTTTTGTGTTTCTACTTTCCCTATTCTTTCTGAGAACGTTTTCGCCGTGTGGATTTAGGAGCGCTTCTTCCAAGAGCAACCCAGGATGAGGAGAAGCGTTTTGTGGCGAAAGCCACAGGGATTGATTCCAACCAGCAGAACAAGTTTTGAAGGCCATTCAATGACTCTCAAAGTCGAGAGGTCTCATCGTTATTGAAAATTCAGGTGACAGAGAAATAACGTTTCAGGGAAATCTGCGAAGTCTTCCTGTGCACTTTGGACATGGTTTCACGACGTTCGTATTCCCATTGATAAGGTGATGACTCTTGTGTATTGTTTCGCCAAAGGATTTTCCTACGATCATCCCACTGAGGAATCTCCCCAAGGTTTTGTTACTGCGTCCATTGAGACAGTAAGCAAATGTTATAAGTATTGCAAAGAACTAGCATCAGGGTTCATGGTAGCCTCCCAAGAAGACGACGGAAATCTTGGTGGTAAAGGTGTGATGGGCGAAGTAGATAAAGGGAAGGCTGAGAAGCGCAAATACAACTGCGATAGCCTCGTTAGGTCACCTGGGTCCTTGGTATTTTTGAACGTGATACTAAGCGATTCAGAATTGTGATCTGCACTGAGAATGATATATCTGCGAGCACATTGCATTCGCTCATACTCAAGCATTTACAACCACGAAATAATGTCATGACAGATCAGTGGGCTGCATATCATAACCTCAGAAGCTGTGGATACGAACATCTAAGAGTTAATCTCTCACTGAACGTTGTAGATACTATTACTGGTGTTCAAACCCAATGTGTTGAGAGCAATTGGCGAACTCTCAAACGCAAAATTAGTGATGGAGCTTACAAACTCGGCAGACCGTATTCTGGAATATTTATTTCGACAGAACTGTCGTCTTTGGTCAGAACACTGCTTTGAGGGCATGGTTTGGATCGTAAAACAGTTCCTTCCTGACCATAATTGATTTATTGTATTACATGCCAGAAAGACAGGTTTTAATTATGCACGAAACCAATCTTTTCCGTTCTTGTTAATGTTTCAGAAAACGAACAACACCATCTGTCGCGAAAAGCCCTTTAAAAGTCCAGCTAGAATACTTGAGAAACATTCACACCGTGAATGCACAGCACGCTGTGTTTTTCATTTCTTCATGTCGACCGATAAAGTGCAGCATAATATCACTCGGGAACGTCATAGTACTCATGATTCCAGGTTGCTTTATTACAGAAGGCGCTGCACACCAGATAAGGAAATGCATCCATTTTCTGACATGTGGTTATGTTTACTGCTTAATATTTTTTGATTCACAGTTTTCCCTCGAATTTTGCAGGAAAAAGGCTTTCGGGCGAAAAAAAGAAAACTATACGCATATCACCTCAAGATAAGATGACATGCGTTTTCTCTTTTCTTTCATTCCAAGCATTAAAGTTATCGTAAAAAAATTATTTTTTTAAATTTCTCAATCAAAATTTCAACTGAAATTTTGTATTAAACATGAATATTATTTTGTCTTTAAACCTTTTATTCAAATGTTACCTTTAATCGTATGGAATATGTATTATGTGTTTATGGATAATAAAAGCTAAACAATAAGGAAAACATTCTTATGATCTGAATTATTCTACAACATCGGGTTTGTAAATATTTTAACTGACGCAAAACTATGTCGCAATAAAATGCGTCCAAAGTTTCGCGTTGGCTCCGTAACCCATAGAACACAGGAAACCTTGCATTGTTACAACGCTGATGTTACAACTATTCTACTGAGTTGAGCTGCGATTTGCGGTAATATATTCCGACGCGGATGTATATATTGTATATGTGATGAATAACATGCGTGACAGACGCATATGTCCATGATTGTCTAGGGCTGCTCTGTGGCTCCACGGGATTTAAAATTAGGTTTTCCACCCCTGAGCTTGTGTATTCCAGGTATACCCTTGAAATTGTTGACCGTACAAATTCCGATTCCTTGGTAATTTCTGATGATGGAAAGACCCATCTTCTCGGAGCCGGCTACCATACTATGTTCGAAATCGCTTAAATTCTCATAAGCTAACTGAACTCCGAATGGTATTACTTGAGCTTGAGCAGATATTTGCCTAGATCTATAAGTCGTTTGCGGACTATACCATTCACAGCATTTGGGTGATGTCATGTAATGGAAATGGTAACGCCGTTCACAGTGTTTTGACACTTCAGTGTAAATTGAGATGCGGTGAACAAGAGCAAAATCATTTTCAAAACATATTTGCCGAACTTTAGACACCTTTACAGTACGATAAGAAATTTTGCTTGATCATTTAAATAAGAAATCGCAATGAAACTTTTGCATAAAAAATAGAACTGAACTAATTAGTGTTCGGCAAAAATAGCCAGTTGGAATGATGCGACATTAGTCAGTGGTGCTTAAATATATATCAGTATATTTTTTTTCGATTTTAACAACCACCGTTAACAATTCGATAGGCTATAAGCAGACTCTGATCCCTAATCAACTGCCATTGGTTCATCAAAGGAAGAGAGAGAGAGAGACATCCAGTGTAATAGGAGAAACGCAACATACATGTATCTTTCGAATTCGAACCCAGACACGTTTCAGACGAATGGTCAGAATTCCACCTTTAGACCAACGTGTCAGAGATGCTGCTGTATGCGCTTTGAGAATTATCCTGTAACTCTCATCAGTCATGTGACTCGATTAACCAGCCTTATCTCACGCACACGCGCTTCTATTTGCAGACTGGCTATACAGTGCGTCTCAAAAGGTATGCCTTACCACAATGTAATGGTGATATCGTTGTTACGTATATGGAATTATTTTGTATGGCGGGCTTATTATTTTCGAAATGTTGTAGACAATAATAGTGTAATTTCCACAAATAATGTCACCTGTTCTTCGTCTTACCCTGCACATTTTTTTCTTATGTGATACTAGAGAGGCAGTCTACAAAACAATGATGCTGATAAATGCTTTATGACTAACGACTGAAATAGGAACTTATGAGAGTCACTTAACGCGTACAGCATGCTTAATATTTGTTACATTTCTTAGTTCCTAACCTATGTCTTCATTAGCAATTTACATTTTCTGGAGTTAAAGACAAATCTTTAGCATTCTGGTAAAAGTGAAAACATACTAAAATTTAAAACAAAATGTGTCAAAATACTGCATACTTATATTTAAACTAAACCATATGTGTTTTTTATGATTTCGTATAATTTAGATCTCTTCAAAATGGAAATTTGTTTAAAACAAGGTGCTTTTAAACACTCAAAACAGTTGAATTGATTTCGGAAATTATGAAACTGGAAAATGTTGATGCATTAACATTAATAATCTGACAAAAACTACATTAGCTCATCAAACCTCGTAATAAAAAACCTTCCCAAAAAACATTTAATTTTCCATAAAATTCATTCATTTCTACCTCTCTGCCCCAGTGCCCTCTTAAAATGTCTTTTATCATTTCATTCCTAAGAATTTTATTGGTATTATCTCTTTTTAACGCACCATTTCCTTATCCTGTTCCGTGTATCATCATTATTGTACACAACTGCCCGATTAAAATATCTCCAAATGTTGTGAATTCGTCCCTATACACTGTGTGGCAACAACGTTATTATTACCACCCTCTCAGTACTTCGTTGGGCCACCTTTCGAATTTAATACTGCGTCGATTCTTCGTAGCATGGACTCCACGAGATGTTGATAGGTGGTTTGTTGAATCTGAGACCATGCTTGACGAATAGCATTTTCCAGAAGAGTGAGATTGCAGGGTTGTGGATCCAGCTGTCTGATGTCTCGTTCAACTTCATCCCACAAAATCTCAATGGGGTTGAAATCATGAGATTGTGGGGGCCACCTAATCAAAGTTAACTCGCCGACATGTTCCTGAAACAAATCCTGTACAATGCGATCACTATGGCAGGACGTATTATTTTTTTTAAAGTAGCCATAGCCATTGGAATAAACCATCCACATGACAGGATACGCTTGGTCCGCAGCGATGTTTAGATATGATGTGCCCGTCAGACGTTGATAAACACGAAATGAAGGGATCAAAGCATGAAAGGAAATCATTTTCCAAACCATAACGTTACATCTGCCAGCTTGAAGGGTTGTAGCAATGCATTTGGGGTCCATGCTTTCGTGCTGTTTCCGCCAAAATCTCACTCGGTGATCGGCATGTTGCAACTAAAAATGTGATTCATCAGACCACATAATTGGTATTCCAATTATCGACTGTCCAATCCTTGTGCTCCTGTGTGAACTGGAGACGTTTTAGCTGTTAACTGAAGACAGGAAAGGTGTTTGAACAGGACTTTGGCTGCCATATCCCATCCGACGCAGTGTACGGCGAACATTGCATGCAGAGACCATTTAAGTGGATCCTTGATTAAGATGATCTTTAATTTGCTGCACTGTTGCCCTTCTGTTGTTCGTTACCAGTCTGGTCACTCTCCGTTCCGCCCGCACAGTCACTAGTCGATGACGACCACACGTTGTACGTAGAGACCCAGTTTTTTGGCTGACAGTCCAGTTTTTAAACAGTTGGACCACAGCTGCTCTGGAACATTTCACGAATGTGGAGGTTTTGGTGATACTCGCTCCAATGCTCCGAGCTCCTACAATCATCCCGCATTGAAAGTCCGGCAAATCACATTTTTACTAATCTCGTCTCCCAAAAATCACTTCTACTACTGTCGCAAGCGTTAGGCTTTCGCTTTTTTACTAGCCTCGCCCTCTGGCCGCAACAGCGTGCAGCCAAAGCTTATTTGCTAAAAACTGTTAGGTGGTCATAATAATGTGGCCACTCAGTGTATAAACATCTGCAACAATCGCATTCCCCACAGTATGAGTAACTGCTTATCTCGGCGAATTTTCATTTACTGTGGTAAAAACACTACTTTTTGCGTGTTTCTGGTAATAATTTTTAGGTTTTTTTTTTTTTTTTTTTTTTTTTGGTTGGAGGTTTAACAACCACCGTGAGCAACTCAATGGGCTATAAGCAGTCGCCCGTGCCTAATTTTAGGGTCACTGGTTCCAGGGAAGGGAGAGAGCCAGTGCCGTAAGACAAACACAACATCCATGCCTGACCGGGATCCGAACCCGGACCCCTTACGGACGAATGATCAGAGGCCAGCGCCTTAGACCACTGCGCCACCGGGGCGGGCGGCTTTTAGGTTTTGAGACGATTTCAATGAGGATCAATTGATTTGCTTCCTTATTTACGATGTTTCAGGAAATCCAGGAATTTTCTATTTATTTTCTATATATACATAAATTTTTGAAATAAATAGTGAAAGCAATCATCTGTTGATATTTATCAATATTTATAATTACCAAAGATATAAATAATTAAGGATATATATATATATATATATATATAACCAAAGTTATGAATAAATGTTGCCAAAGCGATATATATATAAGATATAAATAATTGATTAAAAAAATTCAATTTACTTTTAATTTCGGCTTAGGTTCCTGTATTTTTTATTAGGTATTATGAAAAATTCGGTAATTTCATTAAAAATCACTAAATTAATTTTCAAAGGAAATCAGTATACACTTCTGGAAACCCAAAATGCAACATCAAGAAGGACACGAGATAGCAAAGCAAGATTTAGTGGGCACATAACAACAAATACAAAGAAGAAACGATTGAGCTTACAGGCCCGTGTGACTTGTGGAACACGCAGACATCAATAGTTCGCGTGGCCCCATGGCTAGCAATAACAGCAGCTACACGCCGCGGCATCGAACGAAAGAGGCTTTGAGTGTGGGCTTGGGGTATGTCGGCCCAGGCTGCTTCTATACGTACCACAGTTCATCAGGCGTAACCGAGGAAGGTGCCTGCCGGGCCACTCGGTTGCCGATCAGCGACCAGACGTGTTCGATGGGCGACATATCGGGAGAACAGGCGCGCAACGGCAACAGTGACACCTGGTGGGCAGTGAAGAATGATTGCACGATGCATGCCACTGGCGGGCGCGCATTGTCCTGTTGAAACGTGGCCGCTGGCAAGTCCAGCAGGTAAGGGAGAAATACAGGCCCCAAAACGTCGGAGATGTAGCGGTGGATGTTGAACTTACCGGCGATGCGTACCAGAGGGTTGCGGGTGTCTTATCCAATTGCTCCCCAAACCATAATTCCCGGCGACGGGCCGGTATGACGATGCATAATGCAGGCGTCATACAGTCTCTCGCCGCTGTGAGGCCATACGCGGATCTGACAATCGTGGTGTTGCAGGCAGAAGCGAGATTAGTCGGAGAAGACAATGTCGTGCCATTCCGTAGTCCTGGTGCGGCGTTCAACGGCCCACTGCCGCCGCACTAGCCGGGGGTGTAGCGTAAATGGTAATCGGAGCTTTGGGCGCTGTGCGACAAGTCCCCTCTCCTTTGACGACGTGAAACGGTATGTGCTGACACAGGTTGTTGCGCAAAACACCCTAATTCCTGCGCTAACGTTCGTGATGTGGTGGCGCGAGCCGTCAATGCCCGCCACACAACATGCCGGTACTCTCGTTCGGTGGTGTGCCGCGGCTGCAGCAATCGCTCACGTCAGTCCGTCCGTCCCCCTTCCCCCACCGAATCGATATTCGCCTCATTGTGGCTGGATGTCGTCCCACACGGGCGCCGATGTCTCCGGTACGATAAACCGCTGTCGCGATAAGCCACTATTCGTCATCTGTGGAACTCCGAAATGTGCTGGAATGATTGCCGTATTCTGCGACGAGGCATCAGGAAGCTTCGGACGCACAGGTCTGGCAGCACAACACACTTCCAATACTTACACCCCGCCTTCTGTGCACCCTTCTTACAGTGCTTCTCTGTGGTGTGCCGGTCGCACATGATTTGCATATGCCCTGCAATGCTAATTGTTTCCATATCCTCTCGCGGGCGACGCATGCTGCGAATTTCAGGCCAGTCTAATTCTTCCTTTCTGGTGTTGCATTTTGGGTGGCCCGCAGTTTATTTTGAATAAAATGTAACATGTAATAAAAATATGGCGTATCTGTTGTTGTCGTGTCGGGAAAGAAAAAGACTCTTTTGATACAGAAAATTATTTTACACGAAACCTCAGAAGAATCCAATCGTTTAAATCCCTCTGATTGTCAATTGTTCAACCCGTGCACGGCACCAATCATTCCATTTAAAGCAGGATGACGAAATGACGTCTTGGAAAGGGAGGACGTTTTCGTTAAAAAGAACATTTCCAGGAATTATAATGCATTAGTTAATGATTTATGAATTTAGAATCATAAATAATAATGATAATATCATTTAGATTCATAAAATAATAAATCTGTGCAAAAGTAAATATGAATGCACGTACACTCTATTTACATTTTTCAGTTTACGAGTTTATAATTCAAAAACTTTGAAAAAGAAAGAAAGAATTTAGTCTGCTGGATATTTTTGCTTACGTTTTTCAATGGAATGGTTAAACCAGAGCTTTAAACCTTGAATTACCTTTCAATAATTTCCGTTACGAAGACGCTCTCTTCGAATAAGCTTGACAGGTAATTCAAAGTCACATGCACTATGATAAAATATGGACACGTGGTCTTACGTGATTTCCCGCCGCCACTGTTCAATGACCTTTGAAAATTGCCGAAGTATTAACTAGGATGTCGTCAGTTATATTAGTTATTTTAGCTGGAAAGCAGCTCACAGAAAAGAGTGTTTCGGAGACGCTTAGCTTAGAAAATGTTTGCTTTCGTGTGAGTAGTTTATGAAGTTTCTAGATATTGTATTTTAATTCTGAGAATCTGTCACGTGAGTAAAATGAGCAAGGTGACATTTCTTTTGAACAAAAATCTACAGCATCGCTTAGTTGACCTTTGGAAATTAACTGGTGCCTTTAGTGCAGCTAACATCCCACTTTCCAAACTGGATAACCCTACATTTAAAACTTAGTTGGAAAATTCGTTGAAAGATATTGGTGTTATTCCAAATGCAAATTGTATGCGGAAATGTTATTTTTCGAAAATATGTGATATTCACGAACAAGTGAAATATTTTTAAAAATCGATATCCCGTGTAAGCATCGTAGCAGACGAAACAACTGTTTCAGAAGATAAATATATTTTGAATATTCTTGCTGTTCCATCAGCTGAACCGAATGTTGAAAGCTGCACTGATGATTCCTCTTTAAATGCAATCTTCCTTGTGCGCATCACTTTGGAATCCGTAAATTTTAAAGCAATCAGCGAGGCAATACTAACACTTCAGAGCGTTAAAAGGTATGAAATACCTTCTGCAAATAGAACTGCTTTTGGGACAGACACTGTATCTTACACGTGCAAAGCGTGGGGAAAGATCCTGAAAGCCGTATTTTTGAATGGTGTTCCCATCACCTGCAATGCGCATCTTTTAAATATTTTGTGCGAAATTTGGCAAAATGAATTCTAAAATGTTAACTCTTTAGTATTTGCTATTATACGTGCCTTCAAAGCTTGTCCTTCCCATCAGGGATGTTTTCCACTATTTTTTGCAAAAGAAGGGCAAAATACCTTGCTTACCACAAATACCTGAGCGGACTATGTGGAACAGTTGGTTTGAGCCGTGTTTTTTCAATGCAAACATTTAGAATACCACGCACAGTTTTTTTGAAAAAGAAAGACAATGGTAGCAATTTTATTGTGGATGCAATAATTGGGTATTGTCAAGATAGGTATTTAAAAGAAAATCTGAAGCAGGTTGAGGATCATGCGCCGTATACTTCCGGACAGTTCACTTTATTTGAAAAACCGGCGAATTTCCGCGCGCGAAATATATAATGAAATGTCAGACATCGCCAACAATCTTCTTAAGAGTCAAGACTGCGATCACGTTGCTGCAAAAAGAGCCTATTCACTTGCTTTGAAAAAAAATAATCATTATTTTTTTGAAGATAAGAAGCTTCAATTTTGTCAGCCAACCGCAATATTCTTCAAAGCATGTAGGGTGCTTGGTGCCGATCAGTTTAAGTCGTTGGACCTTTTAGACGACGAAGAATATTTGTTTGTTTTCTGCCACATTCGTATGTTCAAAGATTAAGGCCAATTAAAATGTGAATTTCCTTCATATAAAGCGAGTGTAAAAAAACTTCGTTTCAGCGAAGGCTTGCTAGACTTCTGAAATACGAAAAACGTTTTCCTAAGCTATACATGTATAAGGTCGCCATCCGTTGTCTGTCAGTACCCACTGACAGACAACGGATGGCAAACAGTGTTGATGCTGAACGATCCTTTTCTATATTTAATAATGCATTAAAATGCCGTTCACTGAATTGGAAATCTTGATCTTGCGTAAACGGCATTGATAACATTGCCGGAATTTGAATGGTTTAAAATGTGAGTGTCAATTTTAAAATCTTATGATGTCATAATGCTTCTTTAGTTATGTACTAGTCATTTGTATTACTGTATCGTAACTTAGACGAATTTTTTTTTGGAAGCGTTTGTGCATATCATCGGCCGCGAGCTGTTCGTGAAATTTCATAATTTACTTCTCTACCGCCCCGCGAATTTTGCCTTTTTTCCCCGCGATAAAATTACTGCACTAGTCATAAGCCTCATCTTAGACCATTGCGACAAAAGGCTGGCCCGCCGCGTTTAATATGCTTTTGTTGAAGCGTCTTTGTTGCTTACATCTAGACCCGTTTAATCGCATGTTATTTCCCAAGAAATAAGTTGTTAGAAATTGTTCTCTTCGAAATTTGCTCTTTCATAAAATCTGAAATATTAGGAAATAGTAATGTTCACATACCTGAGGAAATGATACCTAAACTATCTCCTCTCTTCCAAGATATTTCATGAACTGAAATAGAAAAAGTACATTTTTCCAAAACATGTGCTAAATCTGGTACTTACCTAATCTGAAAGAGTTCAAATGTCACACTATTAGAAACGCCAAGCCTTCCTGAGTGATACTAACAGAACGTTGATTTTTAATTTATTTGAGCTTCTTGCAGTTCATTCATATTCCATTACTGTAATTCGGAAATCATAATAGCTTCATTATGAGGTAAATTATGCATTTTGCAAAATTCTGATATGGAAAAGTCTCATTTATCGGTTTGCAAATGTCTCTAAAAATGTTTAAAATGGTAAGACTTTAGTAAAATATTTCTTTTAAAAAAATTAATTGCACGAATTAACCGCAAATGTATTACATTACATTTTCATCTGTCACTCACAAACATTAGGTGTGCAACTTAATGCTCGGCCACAGGCACGACACGTTGACAGCAAATTGTAGCAAATCGAATACGTACCTAATTAGGGAAATGATCCCTGTCGTATTGGATACATTTGAGCCATCAGTCAGGGAACTGCCGAATGCCACTGCGTAAAAAAGAGGGCTGTTTCGAATTGATAAAGTCATGAATACTCGTGTGGACCTCCTAGACAGAAGTGTAGATCGTATCACTCAGATGATGTTGCAGGGAGCGAAAGAAGTGATAATCCAAGGGAACGAAGTCTGGAGAATACGCTGGGTGCGACAAAATCTCCTATCCCAGGCCGGTGATCGTGTTTAAAGTCATTTTAGCGAGGACACGCGTTATCCTGAAGCAACAGGACCGTCCTTCTGGCCTTACCGGTGTATGGCCTTTTCGCCTCCATTGTATCACTCACACGAATGAGTTGCTGACAATAATGCTCAGCATTGACCGTTTCACAAGGTTTGAGCCACTCATAGTTTGCGACACAGCACTGAGCCCACCATATGCACTACAACAACTTGTGAAAGGCTGACCTGTGTGAACCCACGATTTGCGCAGCTTAGGATTATTGTAGAGAATCCACTTCTCATCACAGGTCAAAATCTTGTAGAGGAAGTTGTTCTTCTTCTTGAATCTGGAGAGCAAGGACACAGCAGCATCGTAGCGCTTAGGCTTGTTCGCAGCTGTGGGTTGGTAAGGCACCAATCGGCCCGCCTTGTGAATCCGTCCAAGCTTGTTTAGGCGCATCGCAATGACATGGCGTTTAACTCCGAGTTCCTGGGAGAGCCCTGACTGTGTGCGACAGGTTTCTGCGTCCAACAGCTGTTCCAGTTCCTCATCGTCCACTTTCTGTGGCTGTCCCGGACGTTCTGCATCACGGAGATCGAAAGTTTCTTTCTTAAACAGCTGGAATCACTTCTTACACGTACTGTAGGGCACAACAGGCTCACCCAAAGCAGCACAGATCATTTGCTGGGCTTGCGCGGCAGTTTTAAATAGCCAAAACGCCAACAGGAGGCAGTGTCTCAAATGTTGCTTCTCGAACGACACTGCTTTAACCCTCAAATTTCGTCCCTCCTGTCACTACAGCTGTGAGTAGTTATGGTTGCCTGAAAAGCTGTTGGTTGGCCCTGCAATCAGCCCTTATTGTAAAAAGCTATTTGCGTTTGCAGACGTTCTATTATCGCTTGCGGTTAGGGAACGAGAAATAAGTTGAACACCTAATTCATCTGTCTATAATATCTTGTGCAATTACTCTGTTTTCAGACTTTCATTAAAAAAATTCATTATTTTAGATCTTTAGTGAATGTAATAATACAAAATTATGCATTTTAGTAAGATAAAAATTACTAAGCAAAATGTTTCTTCTATTTTTCAAGTTTTATTAATTGTATTTTCGTGAAATTTATAGCCGTAAAAATGTTCCATAATTGTTGTGTTCGGAAGTTTGTATTTCTTTCTAATTGAATTTCAGAAGGAACCACTTTTGCTTAATGAAAAGTATCGGCAGTTTCAATGTGTTTGGGTGTTTTCTTTTAGAAAAGATGAAATCATTTCTAGGACTAGAACAACTTGATTAAAGATAACTGAACATTACTTGCAGTTAAATACGCATACAATGATTTATCTACGTACAGTAAACCCACACCTGAAAAAATCATGAGGATGTAAATTTCTATTGAGGAAACATCATGCTCGTCGTAAAACAATTTGTGTACCAGTCATTCAATTGTCTTCCCAATTTGTGTACCAGTCATTCAATTGTCTTCCCAATTTGTGTACCAGTCATTCAGTTGTCTTCCCAATTTGTGTACCAGTCATTCAATTTTCTTCCCCAATTGTGTACCAGTCATTCAATTGTCTTCCCAATTTGTGTACCAGTCATTCAATTTTCTTCCCAAATTGTGTACCAGTTATTCAATTGTCTTCCCAATTTGTGTACCAGTCAGTTGAAATGTACTAACAAATAATGAAGGTTTGTTCTCCTTTCATGGATTTTTTCCAGATAGTTCGCAAAAGTATTCCATAGGTCGCCTTTAGGTAAGCAGGGAAGAGCTGATGTCATAATTCTTTATATGTCTTAAATGTCATGAAATACGTTTACTTTTTGGGGCAGCTTAAATTTAAAGAACAGAAATTAGTCACACGGTGACAAATCTGTGAATCAGTGAGACGGTTCAACAGACACACTTCTTTTTTTGCAATAAATATCTGTAAACTGAATGCTTTGCGTGCTGATTCGTTTTCCTAAAGAAGAAAAAATTGCCCGTTTTTGAACTGAGGCCTGACGAGCACGATCCTCTTCCATAATAGTTCCAAAATGGATGTATAAGCATTTTCAGTGACAGTTGTACATTCACGAATGAACTCCTGACGCAGAATCCGATTGCTCTCATAAAAGCACACAAACATTGTTTTGATTTTGGAATTTTGCGACCTGACCTTCTTTCATTTGGGTAACTGTGACAGTTTTAAATGCGCACTCTGACGCTTCGTTTAAGAATCACATCAAAAGACTCATGTCTCGTAAACTGACACATTGACTTGGAGAATATCGTACATTGATCCTGCAGTCACGAGGACCTCTTGGGCGTACTGTACTCGCCCGTATATCTGGTCTTCTGACAAAACATGCAGAAAAACACGAGAACAAGCTTTTCCTTTCTCCTAATTTTTGCACAAAAAATAGATGAATCATTTCCTTATTAATTCCTAGGACTTGGAACAATAAGATATTAATCCTCTTCTGATTCCGCAACCTTTATTTTACGTTTTTACGCTTTCGATATTTACACACATTTGAACAACACGATGGTTGCTCAAAATTAAGAATTTTGCCATCCGTCTTAAATTTCATTTGTTTTGCACGTACCCTTCGGGCTGGACGTGTTAATTCAAGTTTCATGACCTATTGTGAATGCATATCTGTTTTTAGCATTCATGTTTCGCAAATACAATGAGCAGTGGTCTAAGCGATGTCTTTTGATCATTCGTCCGAAAGAGGTCCGGGTTTGAATTCCGGTGAGGCATGGATGTTGTGTTTGTCTTACGGCACTGACCCTCTCTCATCCCTGGAACCAGAGACCCTAAATTAGGGACGAACGACTGCTTATAGCCCATTGAGTTGCTCACGGTGGTCATTAAATCTTCAATAAAAATATATTTGACACTAGTATTCTGTAAAATAGTTTTCGAATAGAAAAAGCCTGCTTATTTGTTAAGAACAGAAATTTATGAGTGTCTGCACAGAAAGAAACGTACCTAGAGACGTGCAGCCTTCCTATTTTTGAGTAGTAGAATTCATCTTTGAATGGGATGTTTTCTGAAAAATGTTGTGTGTCTCCGTGCAGGGGTCTGTAAATTGAACTGTGCGTTGAAAAGATTTTGACAGTGTTTGTACCGGGTGAAATGTTATTCTAGAGTTGTTTCGTAATTGGCAAGATTGGAGTTTCGCTAGCTCTTTCCTGGATGTTGTGTTTGTCTTACGGCACTGACCCTCTCTCATCCCTGGAACCAGAGACCCTAAATTAGGGACGAACGACTGCTTATAGCCCATTGAGTTGCTCACGGTGGTCATTAAATCTTCAATAAAAATATATTTGACACTAGTATTCTGTAAAATAGTTTTCGAATAGAAAAAGCCTGCTTATTTGGGAAGAACAGAAATTTATGAGTGTCTGCACAGAAAGAAACGTACCTAGAGACGTGCAGCCTTCCTATATTTGAGTAGTAGAATTCATCTTTGAATGGGATGTTTTCTGAAAAATGTTGTGTGTCTCCGTGCAGGGGTCTGTAAATTGAACTGTGCGTTGAAAAGATTTTGACAGTGTTTGTAGCGGGTGAAATGTTATTCTAGAGTTGTTTCGTAATTGGCAAGATTGGAGTTTCGCTAGCTCTTTCCTTCAGGTAAATAGTACCCCTTTGTTGCTGCTGCGAAGTGAGCCATGCCTCATTCAGTGCTCCGATCCGAAATAAATTTCATCACTTAACTCAAAAGTGCTGAACTTCTGAAGCACATAATACTTTTGTTCTGCATGTTTAGTTGTCCCTGAAAAATAACCCATTTGCGCGAAAATAATTTCAAAGATTACCTACTACACAAAACATTTCAACCTTACAAAATGCAGATTTAAAAAAACAGTGACTCGCTACGCAATCCTATATACTAACAGCATCAAATAAAAAAAATAAATAAATAAAAAGATAATAAAATATTTCTAAATTTGTTACGAACTGTCATATAAAATGATTTCTACTGACATGTTTTACATTATGAATTTCCAGAACTAAACATGGAAATTTTTCATAAACATAGTTTCATTTCTAGCTGGGTCCACTCCAATAAATTGTGTGTTGGACAGTACGGGAGAACTGGAATTTAGCGAGGAGCTTGAGACCAACTGAAATGTTGGCAAACTTCCTCTTTGAGGTGAAATACTTATCACGTAAAAATGCACAGTACAGGAAAAAATCATGACCACCTGTCATATGAGGTAAGACCTGTTTGTGCTGCCAATACTTCAGATATACGGAATGGCATTGACTCAATGATGCTTCAAACCTATATGTAGGGATGCTTTACAATGCAGACACCATCACAGATCAACAAGATTCATTGGTGGTGGATCCACAAGTAAAACCATTTGGTCCTGATAGTCTCCACTGATATTCAATGTGATAGATGTCCGCCGACTAGTGTGTCCAGGAAGCTGAAGTTCCCGGGATGCACATCTAAAAGTTATCTCACACGCAAAACATTATAGCATGCGATATTAATCACATCAGTGTATAAGTAGCGCACTCGCTCTTTCTGAGCGTCATGTGATAAGGGTTGCAGAAATCAATGTTCGATTGTTTAAAACAAAAAAAGAAGTTTGTATTTTATTAGTGGATTATCGAGCGTACGAACAAAGTTCTCTTAAATAACCGTTAGTAAAGTAGAATCTGCTATTAGCACGACATCAATTGGAATGTTTAAATTTTAGTGTCTTCTATGAACGCAACTGCGTAAAACGGAAGATGTTTACAGTTCTTTTGATTTCGTTCTAGGCGGGATTCAAAATACTTTTAAGCTCTTTTTGTCTTGAACCATTTCAGAAGAGGAATCAATTTCTTAAGCACTGTTCATGTGAAATTTCAGAGAAGTTCAGTTTGCTCAGGCGGAGGCTGCTTAATACGAAGCTTGTCATTCGTCCTAGGTAGATATAGGCTAAAATGTCGGGAGTGGCATGGAGAGCGGGTTTGTCTTACGTCACGAGCTAATTCCCTTCCGGGCATCCAGTGTCCTTCTTTTATGCACGACCAATCCCACACCAAGTTGATCACCGTGGGTTATAAACCTCCAAACAAACCAACAAAATTATAATTTAGAAAATTAACAAATATGAGATTCCTTCCTTTTTCTCATAATTTTGGTTAGAACTCAGGAAAAAAAAATATTTTTTTCCGCACGTAGCTCTTGTTTAAATCAGATATTGTGAAATTGTATGACGAACTTTCGGACATACAAGACAGCCTTTGCACAAAACGGAGCAGTCAAGCTCCTCTTTATTACTAAGACTCCGGTATGCAAGCCCGAGTTTAACACAAATCTACAGTGCATTTAAATATATTTGTTTTCTCAATTATAACTGAATATATATCCATGTCACAAATTTATGTTGTTTTTGCAAACTATTACGTCTAAAAGTTCTTTGGCAGTCATGTTGTCACTCTTGCCATGTATTTAGATTTCTAATATGATTACAACACGCAACTTTGTTGCAAATTCTGAAATTCTTCTCTTTTTAAATTTATAGCATACCTGCACGTTAAGCATTCAACAAAGTTTTTATTTTCGATTAAAGGTTTAACGACCACCGTGAGTAAATGGATCAGTTATAAGCAGTCGCCCGGCCTAATTTAGGGCCACTGATTCCAGGGAAGGGAGAGTGCCAGTGCAGTAATACAAACACAACATCCATGTCTCACCTGTATTTGAACCAAGACCCTTCTCGAAAGAATACTCATAAGCCAGCGTTTAAACCACAGCACTACGGGGGCGGCGTTCTAAGTCCAGGAACCATCAATAGAAAAGCCTAAACCGCAGTAAATCCTTTAAGATGAAAGCCTTTTGTGCACTTAAAATTTCTTTGAATGGTTAACATCTGATGTTTTCAATCCTAGGAGCTTGAAAATACATTTTAAATATTCCATGTGAATATGAGAAACATACAATAACTATATGTATATGCTACGCCATCATTGGGTAGCGTACTCTAAACGTGTTTTGATTTCCTTCACACATCTCATTACACATTTAGGACTTACTCGCTCTGAATTCGCAAGATGTTACAGCCAACGAGATAGAAATAGAGTGCTCAAGATGACGCCATGTTTCCCCGAAATTGAAAGAGCAGCAGCCTTCGCTATGACGGGCGCAATAAGAGAACAAGAAGTCCGAGTAAGATCTGTGCCAGTGTGAAAACGAATGTAAACATCAAACATTTGCATCAGTTTTACCTAAAAATAAATGCCTAACATAACAGTAACAGATGCGCTTAAAATTAAATATAAGAGCTTTTCTCGAGAAAACATTTTACGCGTATGAAACTTGTAACAGTGATCATCATCAGTGTTTTACGTTTGAATACTGTGATGATTTTCAGAAGGTCTTTAAAAAGAAACAAAAACACGCCTATCTATATTATCACTATGTGCGTTCGTCTGTGTACACCATATTTCTACACCTATCTATCCGATTGGGAATATTATATCTGCACTGGGAAGCTTGAACCTTTTAGCTTTTTCCGATGCATAATTTCGATTATGTGGGAGTAAATGCAGATGTAATCTAATTCAAGATATATTTTATTTCCCATCATTTCTTCCAACAAGAAAATTGTGACCAGGTCGCAGAGCGGTCTAAAGCGTTACCATCGGATCATTCGTAGAAGTAGAGAACAAGAAAATTATCACCAGGCAGCAGAGCGGTCTGAGGCGTTACCATCGGATCATTCGTAGAAGTAGAGAACAAGAAAATTGTCACCAGGCAGCAGAAAGGTATGAAGCGTTTCCATCTGATTATTCAAAGAAGTAGAGAACAAGAAAATTGTCACCAGGCAGCAGAGCGGTCTGAAGCGTTACCATCGGATCATTCGTAGAAGTAGAGAACAAGAAAATTATCACCAGGCAGCAGAGCGGTCTGAGGCGTTACCATCGGATCATTCGTAGAAGTAGAGAACAAGAAAATTGTCACCAGGCAGCAGAAAGGTATGAAGCGTTTCCATCTGATTATTCAAAGAAGTAGAGAACAAGAAAATTGTCACCAGGCAGCAGAGCGGTCTGAAGCGTTACCATCGGATCATTCGTGGAAGTAGAGAACAAGAAAATCGTCACCAGGCAGCAGAGCGATCTGAAGCTTTACCATCGGATCATTCTTGGAAGTACAGAACAAGAAAATTGCCACAAGGCAGCAGAGTGGTCTGAAGGGTTACCATCGGATCATTCGTGGAAGTAGAGAACAAGAAAATTGCCACAAGGCAGCAGAGTGGTCTGAAGGGTTACCATCGGATCATTCGTAGAAGTAGAGAACAAGAAAATTGTCACCAGGCAGCAGAAAGGTATGAAGCGTTTCCATCTGATTATTCAAAGAAGTAGAGAAAAAGAAAATTGTCACCAGGCAGCAGCGCGGTCTAAAGAGTTACCATCGGATCATTCGTGGAAGTAGAGAACAAGAAAATCGTCACCAGGCAGCAGAGCGATCTGAAGCTTTACCATCGGATCATTCTTGGAAGTAGAGAACAAGAAAATTGCCACAAGGCAGCAGAGTGGTCTGAAGGGTTACCATCGGATCATTCGTGGAAGTAGAGAACAAGAAAATTGCCACCAGGCAGCAGAGTGGTCTGAAGCGTTACCATAGGATCATTCTTGGAAGTAGAGAACAAGAAAATTGCCACCAGGCAGCAGAGTGGTCTAAAGCGTTACCATCGGATCATTCTTGGAAGTAGAGAACAAGAAAATTGTCACCAGGCAGCAGCGCGGTCTAAAGCGTTACCATCGGATCATTCGTGGAAGTAGAGAACAAGAAAATCGTCACCAGGCAGCAGAGCGATCTGAAGCTTTACCATCGGATCATTCTTGGAAGTAGAGAACAAGAAAATTGCCACAAGGCAGCAGAGTGGTCTGAAGGGTTACCATCGGATCATTCGTGGAAGTAGAGAACAAGAAAATTGCCACCAGGCAGCAGAGTGGTCTGAAGCGTTACCATAGGATTATTCTTGGAAGTAGAGAACAAGAAAATTGCCACCAGGCAGCAGAGTGGTCTAAAGCGTTACCATCGGATCATTCTTGGAAGTAGAGAACAAGAAAATTGCCACCAGGTGGCAGAGGGGTCTGAAGCGTTACCATCGGATCATTCGTGGAAGTAGAGACCAAGAAAATTGCCACTAGACAGCAGAGTGGTCTGAAGGGTTACCATCGGATCATTTGTAGAAGTAGAGAACAAGAAAATGCTCACCAGGCAGCAGAGTGGTCAAAAGCGTTTCCATCGGATTATTCGTGGAAGTAGAGAACAAGAAAATTGCCACCAGGCAGCAGAGCGGTTTGAAGCGTTACCATCGGATCATTCGTGGAAGCAGAGAACAAGAAAATTGCCACTAGACAGCAGAGTGGTCTGAAGGGTTACCATCGGATCATTCGTGGAAGTAGAGAGCAAGAAAATTATCACCAGGCAGCAGAGCGTGTGAGGCGTTACTATCGGATCATTCGTAGAAGTAGAGAACAAGAAAATTGTCACCAGGCAGCAGCGCGGTCTAAAGAGTTACCATCGGATCATTCCTGAAAGTAGAGAACAAGAAAATTGTCACCAGGCAGCAGAGCGGTCTGAAGAGTTACCATCGGATCATTCGTGGAAGTAGAGAACAAGAAAATTGCCACCAGGCAGCAGAGCGGTTTGAAGCGTTACCATCGGATCATTCGTGGAAGCAGAGAACAAGAAAATTGCCACTAGACAGCAGAGTGGTCTGAAGGGTTACCATCGGATCATTCGTGGAAGTAGAGAACAAGAAAATCGTCACCAGGCAGCAGAGCGATCTGAAGCTTTACCATCGGATCATTCTTGGAAGTACAGAACAAAAAAATTGCCACAAGGCAGCAGAGTGGTCTGAAGGGTTACCATCGGATCATTCGTGGAAGTAGAGAACAAGAAAATTGCCACAAGGCAGCAGAGTGGTCTGAAGGGTTACCATCGGATCATTCGTAGAAGTACAGAACAAGAAAATTGTCACCAGGCAGCAGAAAGGCATGAAGCGTTTCCATCTGATTATTCAAAGAAGTAGAGAACAAGAAAATTGTCACCAGGCAGCAGCGCGGTCTAAAGAGTTACCATCGGATCATTCGTGGAAGTAGAGAACAAGAAAATCGTCACCAGGCAGCAGAGCGATCTGAAGCTTTACCATCGGATCATTCTTGGAAGTAGAGAACAAGAAAATTACCACCAGGCAGCAGAGTGGTCTGAAGCGTTACCATCGGATCATTCGTGGAAGTAGAGAACAAGAAAATTGTCACCAGGCAGCAGCGCGGTCTAAAGCGTTACCATCGGATCATTCGTGGAAGTAGAGAACAAGAAAATCGTCACCAGGCAGCAGAGCGATCTGAAGCTTTACCATCGGATCATTCTTGGAAGTAGAGAACAAGAAAATTGCCACAAGGCAGCAGAGTGGTCTGAAGGTTTACCATCGGATCATTCGTGGAAGTAGAGAACAAGAAAATTGCCACCAGGCAGCAGAGTGGTCTGAAGCGTTACCATAGGATCATTCTTGGAAGTAGAGAACAAGAAAATTGCCACCAGGTGTCAGAGGGGTCTGAAGCGTTACCATCGATCATTCGTGGAAGTAGAGACCAAGAAAATTACCACCAGGCAGCAGAGTGGTCTGAAGCGTTACCATCGGATCATTCGTGGAAGTAGAGAACAAGAAAATTGTCACCAGGCAGCAGCGCGGTCTAAAGCGTTACCATCGGATCATTCGTGGAAGTAGAGAACAAGAAAATCGTCACCAGGCAGCAGAGCGATCTGAAGCTTTACCATCGGATCATTCTTTTAAGTAGAGAACAAGAAAATTGCCACAAGGCAGCAGAGTGGTCTGAAGGGTTACCATCGGATCATTCGTGGAAGTAGAGAACAAGAAAATTGCCACCAGGCAGCAGAGTGGTCTGAAGCGTTACCATAGGATCATTCTTGGAAGTAGAGAACAAGAAAATTGCCACCAGGCAGCAGAGTGGTCTAAAGCGTTACCATCGGATCATTCTTGGAAGTAGAGAACAAGAAAATTGCCACCAGGTGGCAGAGGGGTCTGAAGCGTTACCATCGGATCATTCGTGGAAGTAGAGACCAAGAAAATTACCACCAGGCAGCAGAGTGGTCTGAAGCGTTACCATCGGATCATTCGTGGAAGTAGAGAACAAGAAAATTGTCACCAGGCAGCAGCGCGGTCTAAAGCGTTACCATCGGATCATTCGTGAAAGTAGAGAACAAGAAAATTGTCACCAGGCAGCAGAGCGGTCTGAAGCGTTACCATCGGATCATTCGTGGAAGTAGAGAACAAGAAAATTGCCACTAGACAGCAGAGTGGTCTGAAGGGTTACCATCGGATCATTCGTAGAAGTAGAGAACAAGAAAATGCTTACCAGGCAGCAGAGTGGTCAGAAGCGTTTCCATCGGATTATTCGTGGAAGTAGAGAACAAGAAAATTGCCACCAGGCAGCAGAGCGGTTTGAAGCGTTACCATCGGATCATTCGTGGAAGCAGAGAACAAGAAAATTGCCACTAGACAGCAGAGTGGTCTGAAGGGTTACCATCGGATCATTCGTGGAAGTAGAGAACAAGAAAATCGTCACCACGCAGCAGAGCGATCTGAAGCTTTACCATCGGATCATTCTTGGAAGTACAGAACAAGAAAATTGCCACAAGGCAGCAGAGTGGTCTGAAGGGTTACCATCGGATCATTCGTGGAAGTAGAGAACAAGAAAATTGCCACAAGGCAGCAGAGTGGTCTGAAGGGTTACCATCGGATCATTCGTAGAAGTAGAGAACAAGAAAATTGTCACCAGGCAGCAGAAAGGTATGAAGCGTTTCCATCTGATTATTCAAAGAAGTAGAGAACAAGAAAATTGTCACCAGGCAGCAGCGCGATCTAAAGAGTTACCATCGGATCATTCGTGGAAGTAGAGAACAAGAAAATCGTCACCAGGCAGCAGAGCGATCTGAAGCTTTAAAATCGGATCATTCTTGGAAGTAGAGAACAAGAAAATTACCACCAGGCAGCAGAGTGGTCTGAAGCGTTACCAGCGGATCATTCGTGGAAGTAGAGAACAAGAAATATGTCACCAGGCAGCAGCGCGGTCTAAAGCGTTACCATCGGATCATTCGTGGAAGTAGAGAACAAGAAAATCGTCACCAGGCAGCAGAGCGATCTGAAGCTTTACCATCGGATCATTCTTGGAAGTAGAGAACAAGAAAATTGCCACAAGGCAGCAGAGTGGTCTGAAGGGTTACCATCGGATCATTCGTGGAAGTAGAGAACAAGAAAATTGCCACCAGGCAGCAGAGTGGTCTGAAGCGTTACCATAGGATCATTCTTGGAAGTAGAGAACAAGAAAATTGCCACCAGGCAGCAGAGTGGTCTAAAGCGTTACCATCGGATCATTCTTGGAAGTAGAGAACAAGAAAATTGTCACCAGGCAGCAGCGCGGTCTAAAGCGTTACCATCGGATCATTCGTGGAAGTAGAGAACAAGAAAATCGTCACCAGGCAGCAGAGCGATCTGAAGCTTTACCATCGGATCATTCTTGGAAGTAGAGAACAAGAAAATTGCCACAAGGCAGCAGAGTGGTCTGAAGGGTTACCATCGGATCATTCGTGGAAGTAGAGAACAAGAAAATTGCCACCAGGCAGCAGAGTGGTCTGAAGCGTTACCATAGGATCATTCTTGGAAGTAGAGAACAAGAAAATTGCCACCAGGCAGCAGAGTGGTCTAAAGCGTTACCATCGGATCATTCTTGGAAGTAGAGAACAAGAAAATTGCCACCAGGTGGCAGAGGGGTCTGAAGCGTTACCATCGGATCATTCGTGGAAGTAGAGACCAAGAAAATTGCCACTAGACAGCAGAGTGGTCTGAAGGGTTACCATCGGATCATTTGTAGAAGTAGAGAACAAGAAAATGCTCACCAGGCAGCAGAGTGGTCAAAAGCGTTTCCATCGGATTATTCGTGGAAGTAGAGAACAAGAAAATTGCCACCAGGCAGCAGAGCGGTTTGAAGCGTTACCATCGGATCATTCGTGGAAGCAGAGAACAAGAAAATTGCCACTAGACAGCAGAGTGGTCTGAAGGGTTACCATCGGATCATTCGTGGAAGTAGAGAGCAAGAAAATTATCACCAGGCAGCAGAGCGTGTGAGGCGTTACTATCGGATCATTCGTAGAAGTAGAGAACAAGAAAATTGTCACCAGGCAGCAGCGCGGTCTAAAGAGTTACCATCGGATCATTCCTGAAAGTAGAGAACAAGAAAATTGTCACCAGGCAGCAGAGCGGTCTGAAGAGTTACCATCGGATCATTCGTGGAAGTAGAGAACAAGAAAATTGCCACCAGGCAGCAGAGCGGTTTGAAGCGTTACCATCGGATCATTCGTGGAAGCAGAGAACAAGAAAATTGCCACTAGACAGCAGAGTGGTCTGAAGGGTTACCATCGGATCATTCGTGGAAGTAGAGAACAAGAAAATCGTCACCAGGCAGCAGAGCGATCTGAAGCTTTACCATCGGATCATTCTTGGAAGTACAGAACAAGAAAATTGCCACAAGGCAGCAGAGTGGTCTGAAGGGTTACCATCGGATCATTCGTGGAAGTAGAGAACAAGAAAATTGCCACAAGGCAGCAGAGTGGTCTGAAGGGTTACCATCGGATCATTCGTAGAAGTACAGAACAAGAAAATTGTCACCAGGCAGCAGAAAGGCATGAAGCGTTTCCATCTGATTATTCAAAGAAGTAGAGAACAAGAAAATTGTCACCAGGCAGCAGCGCGGTCTAAAGAGTTACCATCGGATCATTCGTGGAAGTAGAGAACAAGAAAATCGTCACCAGGCAGCAGAGCGATCTGAAGCTTTACCATCGGATCATTCTTGGAAGTAGAGAACAAGAAAATTACCACCAGGCAGCAGAGTGGTCTGAAGCGTTACCATCGGATCATTCGTGGAAGTAGAGAACAAGAAAATTGTCACCAGGCAGCAGCGCGGTCTAAAGCGTTACCATCGGATCATTCGTGGAAGTAGAGAACAAGAAAATCGTCACCAGGCAGCAGAGCGATCTGAAGCTTTACCATCGGATCATTCTTGGAAGTAGAGAACAAGAAAATTGCCACAAGGCAGCAGAGTGGTCTGAAGGGTTACCATCGGATCATTCGTGGAAGTAGAGAACAAGAAAATTGCCACCAGGCAGCAGAGTGGTCTGAAGCGTTACCATAGGATCATTCTTGGAAGTAGAGAACAAGAAAATTGCCACCAGGTGGCAGAGGGGTCTGAAGCGTTACCATCGGATCATTCGTGGAAGTAGAGACCAAGAAAATTACCACCAGGCAGCAGAGTGGTCTGAAGCGTTACCATCGGATCATTCGTGGAAGTAGAGAACAAGAAAATTGTCACCAGGCAGCAGCGCGGTCTAAAGCGTTACCATCGGATCATTCGTGGAAGTAGAGAACAAGAAAATCGTCACCAGGCAGCAGAGCGATCTGAAGCTTTACCATCGGATCATTCTTTTAAGTAGAGAACAAGAAAATTGCCACAAGGCAGCAGAGTGGTCTGAAGGGTTACCATCGGATCATTCGTGGAAGTAGAGAACAAGAAAATTGCCACCAGGCAGCAGAGTGGTCTGAAGCGTTACCATAGGATCATTCTTGGAAGTAGAGAACAAGAAAATTGCCACCAGGCAGCAGAGTGGTCTAAAGCGTTACCATCGGATCATTCTTGGAAGTAGAGAACAAGAAAATTGCCACCAGGTGGCAGAGGGGTCTGAAGCGTTACCATCGGATCATTCGTGGAAGTAGAGACCAAGAAAATTACCACCAGGCAGCAGAGTGGTCTGAAGCGTTACCATCGGATCATTCGTGGAAGTAGAGAACAAGAAAATTGTCACCAGGCAGCAGCGCGGTCTAAAGCGTTACCATCGGATCATTCGTGAAAGTAGAGAACAAGAAAATTGTCACCAGGCAGCAGAGCGGTCTGAAGCGTTACCATCGGATCATTCGTGGAAGTAGAGAACAAGAAAATTGCCACTAGACAGCAGAGTGGTCTAAAGGGTTACCATCGGATCATTCGTAGAAGTAGAGAACAAGAAAATGCTTACCAGGCAGCAGAGTGGTCAGAAGCGTTTCCATCGGATTATTCGTGGAAGTAGAGAACAAGAAAATTGCCACCAGGCAGCAGAGCGGTTTGAAGCGTTACCATCGGATCATTCGTGGAAGCAGAGAACAAGAAAATTGCCACTAGACAGCAGAGTGGTCTGAAGGGTTACCATCGGATCATTCGTGGAAGTAGAGAACAAGAAAATCGTCACCACGCAGCAGAGCGATCTGAAGCTTTACCATCGGATCATTCTTGGAAGTACAGAACAAGAAAATTGCCACAAGGCAGCAGAGTGGTCTGAAGGGTTACCATCGGATCATTCGTGGAAGTAGAGAACAAGAAAATTGCCACAAGGCAGCAGAGTGGTCTGAAGGGTTACCATCGGATCATTCGTAGAAGTAGAGAACAAGAAAATTGTCACCAGGCAGCAGAAAGGTATGAAGCGTTTCCATCTGATTATTCAAAGAAGTAGAGAACAAGAAAATTGTCACCAGGCAGCAGCGCGATCTAAAGAGTTACCATCGGATCATTCGTGGAAGTAGAGAACAAGAAAATCGTCACCAGGCAGCAGAGCGATCTGAAGCTTTAAAATCGGATCATTCTTGGAAGTAGAGAACAAGAAAATTACCACCAGGCAGCAGAGTGGTCTGAAGCGTTACCAGCGGATCATTCGTGGAAGTAGAGAACAAGAAATATGTCACCAGGCAGCAGCGCGGTCTAAAGCGTTACCATCGGATCATTCGTGGAAGTAGAGAACAAGAAAATCGTCACCAGGCAGCAGAGCGATCTGAAGCTTTACCATCGGATCATTCTTGGAAGTAGAGAACAAGAAAATTGCCACAAGGCAGCAGAGTGGTCTGAAGGGTTACCATCGGATCATTCGTGGAAGTAGAGAACAAGAAAATTGCCACCAGGCAGCAGAGTGGTCTGAAGCGTTACCATAGGATCATTCTTGGAAGTAGAGAACAAGAAAATTGCCACCAGGCAGCAGAGTGGTCTAAAGCGTTACCATCGGATCATTCTTGGAAGTAGAAAACAAGAAAATTGCCAACAGGTGGCAGAGGGGTCTGAAGCGTTACCATCGGATCATTCGTGGAAGTAGAGACCAAGAAAATTACCACCAGGCAGCAGAGTGGTCTGAAGCGTTACCATCGGATTATTCGTGGAAGTAGAGAACAAGAAAATTGCCACCAGGCAGCAGAGCGGTTTGAAGCGTTACCATCGGATCATTCGTGGAAGCAGAGAACAAGAAAATTGCCACTAGACAGCAGAGTGGTCTGAATGGTTACCATCGGATCATTCGTGGAAGTAGAGAGCAAGAAAATTATCACCAGGCAGCAGAGCGTGTGAGGCGTTACTATCGGATCATTCGTAGAAGTAGAGAACAAGAAAATTGTCACCAGGCAGCAGCGCGGTCTAAAGAGTTAGCATCGGATCATTCGTGAAAGTAGAGAACAAGAAAATTGCCACTAGACAGCAGAGTGGTCTGAAGGGTTACCATCGGATCATTCGTGGAAGTAGAGAACAAGAAACTCGTCACCAGGAAGCAGAGCGATCTGAAGCTTTACCATCGGATCATTCTTGGAAGTACAGAACAAGAAAATTGCCACAAGGCAGCAGAGTGGTCTGAAGGGTTACCATCGGATCATTCGTGGAAGTAAAGAACAAGAAAATTGCCACAAGGTAGCAGAGTGGTCTGAAGGGTTACCATCGGATCATTCGTAGAAGTAGAGAACAAGAAAATTGTCACCAGGCAGCATAAAGGCATGAAGCGTTTCCATCTGATTATTCAAAGAAGTAGAGAACAAGAAAATTGTCACCAGGCAGCAGCGCGGTCTAAAGAGTTACCATCGGATCATTCGTGGAAGTAGAGAACAAGAAAATCGTCACCAGGCAGCAGAGCGATCTGAAGCTTTACCATCGGATCATTCTTGGAAGTAGAGAACAAGAAAATTGCCACAAGGCAGCAGAGTGGTCTGAAGGGTTACCATCGGATCATTCGTGGAAGTAAAGAACAAGAAAATTGCCACAAGGCAGCAGAGTGGTCTGAAGGGTTACCATCGGATCATTCGTAGAAGTAGAGAACAAGAAAATTGTCACCAGGCAGCATAAAGGCATGAAGCGTTTCCATCTGATTATTCAAAGAAGTAGAGAACAAGAAAATTGTCACCAGGCAGCAGCGCGGTCTAAAGAGTTACCATCGGATCATTCTTGGAAGTAGAGAACAAGAAAATTGCCACAAGGCAGCAGAGTGGTCTGAAGGGTTACCATCGGATCATTCGTGGAAGTAGAGAACAAGAAAATTGCCACCAGGCAGAAGAGTGGTCTGAAGCGTTACCATAGGATCATTCTTGGAAGTAGAGAACAAGAAAATTGCCACCAGGCAGCAGAGTGGTCTAAAGCGTTACCATCGGATCATTCGTGGAAGTAGAGACCAAGAAAATTACCACCAGGCAGCAGAGTGGTCTGAAGCGTTACCATCGGATCATTCGTGGAAGTAGAGAACAAGAAAATCGTCACCAGGCAGAAGAGCGATCTGAAGCTTTACCATCGGATCATTCTTTTAAGTAGAGAACAAGAAAATTGCCACAAGGCAGCAGAGTGGTCTGAAGGGTTACCATCGGATCATTCGTGGAAGTAGAGAACAAGAAAATTGCCACCAGGCAGCAGAGTGGTCTGAAGCGTTACCATAGGATCATTCTTGGAAGTAGAGAACAAGAAAATTGCCACCAGGCAGCAGAGTGGTCTAAAGCGTTACCATCGGATCATTCTTGGAAGTAGAGAACAAGAAAATTGCCACCAGGTGGCAGAGGGGTCTGAAGCGTTACCATCGGATCATTCGTGGAAGTAGAGACCAAGAAAATTACCACCAGGCAGCAGAGTGGTCTGAAGCGTTACCATCGGATCATTCGTGGAAGTACAGAACAAGAAAATTGTCACCAGGCAGCAGCGCGGTCTAAAGCGTTACCATCGGATCATTCGTGAAAGTAGAGAACAAGAAAATTGTCACCAGGCAGCAGAGCGGTCTGAAGCGTTACCATCGGATCATTCGTGGAAGTAGAGAACAAGAAAATTGTCACCAGGCAGCAGAGCGGTCTGAAGCGTTACCATCGGATCATTCATTTAAGTAGAGAACAAGAAAATTCTCACCAGGCAGCAGAGCATGTGAGGCGTTACCATCGGATCATTCGTAGAAGTAGAGAACAAGAAAATTGTCACCAGGCAGCAGAGCGGTTTGAAGCGTTACCATCGGATCATTCGTGGAAGCAGAGAACAAGAAAATTGCCACCAGGCAGCAGAGCGGTTTGAAGCGTTACCATCGGATCATTCGTGGAAGCAGAGAACAAGAAAATTGCCACTAGACAGCAGAGTGGTCTGAAGGGTTACCATCGGATCATTCGTGGAAGTAGAGAACAAGAAAATTCTCACCAGGCAGCAGAGCGTGTGAGGCGTTACTATCGGATCATTCGTAGAAGTATAGAACAAGAAAATTATCACCAGGCAACAGAGCAGTCTGAAGCGTTACCATCATATCATTCGTGGAAGTATAGAACAAGAAAATTCCCACCACGCAGCAGAGCGGTCTGAAGCGTTAATATCCGATCATTCGTGGAAGTAGAGAACAAGAAAATTGTCACCAGGCAGCAGAGTGGTCTGAAGCGTTAACATCGGATCATTCGTGGAAGTAGAGAACAAGAAAATCGTCACCAGGCAGCAGAGCGGTCTGAAGGGTTACCATCGGATCATTCGTGGAATTAGAGAACAAGAAAATTCTCACCAGGCAGCAGAGCGTGTGAGGCGTTACTATCGGATCATTCGTAGAAGTATAGAACAAGAAAATTGTCACCAGGCAACAGAGCAGTCTGAAGCGTTACCATCATATCATTCGTGGAAGTATAGAACAAGAAAATTCCCACCACGCTGCAGAGCGGTCTGAAGCGTTGATATCGGATCATTCGTGGAAGTAGAGAACAAGAAAATTGTCGCCAGGCAGCAGCGCGGTCTAAAGCGTTACCATCGGATCATTCGTGAAAGTAGTGAACAAGAAAATTGTCACCAGGCAGCAGAGCGGTCTAAAGCGTTACCATCGGATCATTCGTGGAAGTAGAGAACAAGAAAATTGTCACCAGGCAGCAGAGCGGTCTGAAGCGTTACCATCGGATCATTCGTGGAAGTAGAGAACAAGAAAATTGTCACCAGGCAGCAGAGCGGTCTGAAGCGTTACCATCGGATCATTCGTGGAAGTAGAGAACAAGAAAATTGTCACCAGGCAGCAGAGCGGTCTGAAGCGTTACCATCGGATCATTCGTGGAAGTAGAGAACAAGAAAATTGTCACCAGGCAGCAGAGCAGTCTGAAGCGTTACCATCGTATCATTCGTGGAAGTAGAGAACAAGAAAATTGTCACCAGGCAGCAGAGCGGTCTGAAGCGTTACCATCGGATCATTCGTGGAAGTAGAGAACAAGAAAATTGTCACCAGGCAGCAGAGCGGTCTGAAGGTTTACCATCGGATCATTCGTTTAAGTAGAGAACAAGAAAATTGTCACCAGGCAGCAGAGCGGTCTGAAGCGTTACCATCGGATCATTCGTGGAAGTAGAGAACAAGAAAATTGTCACCAGGCAGCAGAGCGGTCTGAAGCGTTACCATCGGATCATTCGTTTAAGTAGAGAACAAGAAAATTGTCACCAGGCAGCAGAGCAGTCTGAAGCGTTACCATCGCATCATTCGTGGCAGTAGAGAACAAGAAAATTGTCACCAGGCAGCAGAGCAGTCTGAAGCGTTACCATCGGATCATTCGTTTAAGTAGAGAACAAGAAAATTCTCACCAGGCAGCAGAGCGTGTGAGGCGTTACTATCGGATCATTCGTATAAGTAGAGAACAAGAAAATTGTCACCAGGCAGCAGAGCGGTCTGAAACGTTACCATCGGATCATTCGTAGAAGTAGAGAACAAGAAAATTTTCACCAGGCAGCAGAGCGGTCTGAGGCGTTACCATCGGATCATTCGTAGAAGTAGAGAACAAGAAAATTTTCACCAGGCAGCAGAGCGGTCTGAGGCGTTACCATCGGATCATTCGTAGAAGTAGAGAACAAGAAAATTTTCACCAGGCAGCAGAGCGGTCTGAGGCGTTACCATCGGATCATTCGTGGATGTAGAGAACAAGAAAATTGTCACCAGGCAGCAGAGCGGTCTGAAGCGTTACCATCGGATCATTCGTGGAAGTAGAGAACAAGAAAATTGTCACCAGGCAGCAGAGCAGTCTGAAGCGTTACCATCGGATCATTCGTGGAAGTAGAGAACAAGAAAATTGTCACCAGGCAGCAGAGCGGTCTGAAGCGTTACCATCGGATCATTCGTGGAAGTAGAGAACAAGAAAATTGTCACCAGGCAGCAGAGCGGTCTGAAGCGTTACCATCGGATCATTCGTGGAAGTAGAGAACAAGAAAATTGTCACCAGGCAGCAGAGCGGTCTGAAGCGTTACCATCGGATCATTCGTTTAAGTAGAGAACAAGAAAATTGTCACCAGGCAGCAGAGCAGTCTGAAGCGTTACCATCGCATCATTCGTGGCAGTAGAGAACAAGAAAATTGTCACCAGGCAGCAGAGCGGTCTGAAGCGTTACCATCGGATCATTCGTTTAAGTAGAGAACAAGAAAATTCTCACCAGGCAGCACAGCGTGTGAGGCGTTACTATCGGATCATTCGTATAAGTAGAGAACAAGAAAATTGTCACCAGGCAGCAGAGTGGTCTGAAGCGTTACCATCGGATCATTCGTTTAAGTAGAGAACAAGAAAATTCTCACCAGGCAGCAGAGCGTGTGAGGCGTTACTATCGGATCATTCGTATAAGTAGAGAACAAGAAAATTGTCACCAGGCAGCAGAGTGGTCTGAAGCGTTACCATCGGATCATTCGTAGAAGTAGAGAACAAGAAAATTTTCACCAGGCAGCAGAGTGGGCTGAGGCGTTACCATCGCATCATTCGTGGCAGTAGAGAACAAGAAAATTGTCACCAGGCAGCAGAGCGGTCTGAAGCGTTACCATCGGATCATTCGTGGAAGTAGAGAACAAGAAAATTGCCACCAGGCAGCACAGTGGGCTGAGGCGTTACCATCGGATCATTCGTAGAAGTAGAGAACGGATTCGAAACACGGAGTAGAAGTATTTCTCAGTAAACGAATATTGTTCATTCGATTTCGCGACGCGCAGATATTACTGCAAATAAGGTTTTAATAGAAAGATGAACGTATGATATCTAGTTGCAAATTTTAAGTTACGAAAATATAAAAAAATATATATAATTGAAGATTTCTTTCCCAGAAACGTTGTCCGACAAAGCAAAAATTTTGGAAATTGGACTGTTCGAATCAGAGATATCAAAAGAAATATGAATTACACCTATGCCTCTTTGCATAAACCTGTGCACTATTATGCGCATTTAATATGTGGAAATTGTTCCTACACAGTGGTATCTGACACAAAAAAAAATTTTTTCAATGAAGCTGTCAAAAACACAAATGCTGCTGTAAACACATAGGAAAGAAAAAATATGCCCTTACGTTGCCTCAGTGGAAACATTGATCATCACGAAACGTGAGGAATTATATGCAAAGTATTCCTCATCACAAATGTTACGCGATCTAAAAGAGATTAATTAAAATCGAACTTTCAAGAGCAGAGATATCGGAGTTAAAACCATTTAATTTTACGCCATCTAGATGGAAAACTGGGCATTATTTGAAAAATAAATTATTAAAAAAATGGTGTTTTTTGTAAATGATATTGAAGGAAATATCTTTTTCTTTCAATCGGATAGTTGGAAGCAATGATGCGATTGTTAAGCATCCGTACTTACGCCCTATATCGGCAGCATTATGCATCGGATAAAAAGCAAGGATCATCGTTACCACATGATTTTCACCACATGCCATGCTTCTCACTGCTAAAAGATGTTTCCAAATAGGGGTGACATGTGCCGAAATATGACGGCCAAGAGTCTGACGGACTGATTAACCGACGTATAGATAACATAAGCCCGTCCCGTTTTTCAAAAGACATTTGAAAAATATTTCAATGAAATATTTTCGAATATTTCCTCTCAGTTGCATTACGTTTTTTCACTTGTTCCCTATTAATGCCACATACATGGTAATTACAAACAACCAAGTTGAACCGTAGCTTATATACTGCTTACGGCAACAAGAAGGTTAAAACAAAGAAATATTGATACTAATTTTATTTCAATTAGTTCAGCCCATAAACTTGTGCAATGTTATTCCAGACCTTTTTTTACTCGATTCATACAGTTGTATACTGTGCAAGAAGCTGACATGTAGTCATTTTTTGGAAAAACTACGGCACTCCCATTGAAATAAATGGTGAAAAAACACAAGGATGCCCATCATAGCGAAGGCGCAAGGTTGTATAAAATCCTTCAGGTCAGATGGACCTCAGCAAATAGGGTGAGCACCCTATTTCTTTCGATATCGTTGCAATAATTTTAGCGTATACAATACTCAGAACTTGGACACATTTGCACTACTGGTGAATAATTCCGGAAGTCCATCTCGTATACAATTTGTCTCTGCTAAAAACCGTCATATTCTTCTGACGTGGGCAAACAGTTGCTACAGCTCGACCTTAAGGATTAGGAAAATGTTTCCCTTTCGGAGGAATCAGATTTTTGTTTAAAACGCGCTAATCGACGGGTCAGAATGTTTGGTCACTCAGCTGGGGTAAGCAGTGTAACAGCAGGAGGTCTGTTTTAAAGGCAGTTTTGGGATTCTGGAATTACTCTGGAACGACATTTGTATGCGACGACGTATTTTAACTTCATAGGAACACCGGAACATGTCCGTGGTGATTCTTGATAGGGTGGGCTACTTCAGCAAGATAATAAAGCATGCCATAAGTCTAGGACCGTCACATAGGAGTTTTATTAGAACTACGGTGAATTCAAGGTGCTAAAATGTTCTATTGACGTCCAGGCCATCTTGTCATTTCCCACATATGATCCGATTGAGAGCCAGTAGAATGAGAATGGCTGATTCCTAACCAAGACACTACACCAGCAAAATGTATGCAATTTAGATTACATCACATCCGCTGGCCTGAACATACACTGCCGGAAACTGAAAAAATAACACCAAGAAGGAATTGGCGGACGATCATGTAATTTACATATGTTAATGGGGTCGAGTTTACGTAGGTGTGATGTTAATTTCGGGACCAACCGGTGAGAGCTTACGCCACAGCACGGCGTAATATGCAAATTATCGTCGGTGGTATTTTAGGAGTAAGGCGAAGTGAATGTAATTAGTCGTCGGCGTACGGACACGTGCGAAGACCCTTAAGAAGCTGCAATGCATGAACATGGAAGACGCGTACGATTTCAGCAGTTATCGGACTTTGAGCGAGTTCCTCTGGTCGGACTCCGCGAAGCCGGGTGGCCGTATCGTCGTATTGCGGACCGAATTGGACGGGAAGTATCGGTGATAGTACGATGGTGGCGTAGATGGTCCGAGGAACATTCCCACACGAGAAGACGTGAAACCGGGAGGAAAAGACGGACTGATGAGCGGACCGATCGACGCATAAGGAGAGCGGCGTTGTGAAGCAGAACATCCACTGCGACGCAAATCTGAGCTGCCGTTGCACCTGAGGTGACTGTGCGAACAATCCGCAACCATCTACTGGATTCAGGACTACGTGCACGTGTGCCGCTGGCATGTGAACCTCTGACTCCAGCCCACCGTCAGGAACGGCTGTAGTGGTGTCTCCAACGTCTGCACTGAAGAACGCAATGGCGATCTGGCGTGTTCAGTGATGACAGCAGATTCTGCTTGGGAGCCTCCGATGGCCGTATGCGCGTTCGCAGACACACAGAGGAGCGTCTCCACCCTTCTTTCATCCGCCAGCGACACACAGGGCCTACACCTGGTCTCCTGGTGTGAGGAACGATCAGCTATCGTTCCTGTACACAACTAGTGTTTGTACCGGGTACGTTAAACAGCTCCTCTTACAGCAACAACATCATTCAGCCCGTTGTTGTGCCATTTGTAAGTTAGGTCCATCGTGGTGTTTTCCAGCAAGATAACGCACGCCCACACACGGAACGTTTAACGCAGCATGCACTTCAGGGTGTGAGACAACTTCCATGGCCTGCACGTTCACCGGATTTGTTCCCCATTGAGCACGTGTAGGATTTTATGGGACAACGACTTATCCGGTCTCCACGGCCAGACACGACCATCCCCGATTTACGCGTCCAGGTTGAGGATGCTTGGAACTCAATACTCCAAAGTTACATCCAACACCTGTACGACAGACTGCATGCCTGAATTGCACAGTGTGACGCAGTTCATGGCGGTTCAACCTCGAACTACCCATGTTACATGGAAAAGTTATTTTTCAGTTTATCAGCAAGTACAGCCGTACTTTGGCATAATGTTTTGATCACGTTATCCTCTGTATTCCGTTATTATGCTGCATGAATTTCGTTGGTATCAGACGTCTCTTTCTTGGTGCTCTTTTTGCAGTTTCCGCCAGTGTATTTGAAGGACATTATCAGCACTTCACTGAATCAATGCGACTTTAAAATGTGGATGCTTTGAACGCAAATGGATTTTCAACATGTTATTCGAAAAGTGTTCCTAAACATTTTCTAAGTAACTCATGTAAGACGATACAATGGGCGAGTTGAAAAGTTTGCAATATTTGCATAAACAAATGTGCTGCGGAGATTATGGAACGTGTTTAAACTTGTTCAAGTCGCGAACAGAAGTCAGTCGAAAGGGATATAAAGTGGTAGTCTTTGCTGTGACAAGCATTGCATATCGTCGCTCTGTCTGAGGTTGGGACACCAAAACGATAAACAGTCACAACTGGCTAATTAGGGAAATTTTGATTTACGAGTTTGAACTCGGCCATAACGCCGCTCAAGCAACGTGCAACATTTGTCATGCGAAATGGGACAGTTCCGTGGACGACAAAACCGCAAATAGATGGTTCAAGAAACTTCGCTCAGGTGACAGAAAACTCGACGATCAGCCAAGGTCCGGTAAGCCTCGAACCGTGCATTTGGAAGCCGCGCTCCAGGGAGTAGAGGCAAATCCGGCAACCAGCATTCGGAGATTATCAGGTGAGCTGGGCATATCACAGTTCAATGTGTGTCGTCGCCTTCAGGACCTCGGCAAGGTCTACAGAGTTGAATAATTGCACCTCACAAACTGACGCCAGATGAAACAAACCACCAAGTGGAAGTCTGCATGAAACAAATCACCAAGTGGAAGTCTGCATGAAACTCCTAAGAACTCACGCGATGTACGCTTCATAAAGATAATTGTTATGTGCGATAAAACGTGGGTCTATTTCTGCAATTCTAACACACAAAGGCAGAATTTGAACTTGGCCAGCTTCTTCCGGAACGTGTTGCCAAACGTGGACGCTTCCAGCACAAGATGATGCTCTGCATCTGGGGGAACTTCGAGGCGATAATCCATTACGAATTTGTTCCAGACAGTCAGAGTATCAACGCCAAATTCTACTTTAAAGAGTTGGAGGGAATGTATGCCGTTTTGGAAGAGAAGAACTTGGCACTAGTGAACCGAAAACACGCTCACCTACACAAAAACATCGCTCGGCCTTATACCACAAGAACAACTCAAGGAAACTTGATTGTATCGAAATGATGCTACATCCAGCGTAGTATCCAGAACTTGCTCCGTGGTATTATTGCTTGTTCCGGCCCATAGCGCACTTCCATCGCGGGCGGCATTTCTACAATCAGGAGGAGGTGACAATTTGGTGAAAAAGTTCTTCGCCTCGAATGACAAGAACTGGTACTACCGCAGAGTCGAGAAACTGTCAAACAAATGTCTAAAGACGGTCCAACACGATGTCCTATACTTTGAATGCTAGTCATCTTTCTTCGTAAAGGTACGTATGAAGACATAAAGTGATCCAAATATTGCAAAATGTTTTGCTACGTAGCGCTCTAATCCGGAATTTAAACAGTACACCCAAACCTGTTGATGACAGTACATACAACTCAAAAAGAAATCGTGCAGTAGTTTTTATCAATGCAGAGTTCAAACAGCAAGTCTCTATCTCATGTTCACTTGATTACTAACTGGACGTTTCCTTTACAAAACAGTCCTCCTAAGGACTGGATTGCACGCTGCTAGGTAGCATTATAAGTCAGCATTGTTTAATTTTATTGAACAGGAGAAGTCTAGTTCTGAACACTTTTCCCAACATATACAAGTGTTGTGTGTAGTTAAAGTTTCAACTTTCAAAATCAATTTTAACAATATAAGTTGTCTTAGGCTTTAAAACTTACAACAGCTCAAACTTTTGCCTTAATTTAGAAAGACTGATTGCAGTCTCTGATGCTTAAACGGGGAATCAAAGTAAAATTATTCGGAAATAGAATACTTTTGTGCCTTCCCCCTCGACGAAAATTATTTGTGCCACCGTCGCGGTGTTGTAGGTTGCAACTATTCTAAACAAACCTTGACGAGGACGTTCATCCACCACATATCGCAGCCTTCAAATGTTTATGATGCATATATCGCAGCTTTTCCCTGTTTATGATGCGACGTTATTTTAAAAATCGCTGTCCATGACGCGAAGTTATTCCGAAAATGACGTATTCTCGATACACTCCTAACGATGTTGAAAGATGTTAAATGTATTGTAGTGGCACCTCGGATTTTCCGTGTCGGGAATCCAGTATCATGCTAACTCCTATCGAGTTTAACTCCTGACATTTATTCCTGATTACATCGAGTATAAGTGAATTCTGTGGTCTTTCTATTTCTATAGCTTCCAACATTAGGTGGCCCGGTGGCACAGTGGTCTAAGCGATGGCCTCTGATCATTCGTCCGAAAGCGGTCAGGGTTCAAATCCTGGTTAGGGATGGATGTTGTTTGTTTTACGGCACTGGCTCTCTCCCTTCCCTGTAACCAGTGAACCTAAATTAGGGACGGGCGACTGCCTATAGCCCATTGAGGTTCTCACGGTGGTCGTTAAACCTTCAATAAAAAACAAAACAAAAATAATTAGGTTCGTCCACTAGCGAGACAGTGAGAAACTCCAGTTTCCAGAAGCACGATATACCTTGACTTCTCTCTTCCCCTTTAGGCACATTCAGGTTTGTTTGGTAAGCAACAATCTTTCATTTAAAAGAATTTAAAACGGATACAAATATTAAAAATGCAGAATGTGTTTAAATCTATGAAAACGCTGCAATCTGCTTTTCAAAGGCGGTGGGTTATTTTTTTTTTTTTTTGAATGCGCTTAATTTTAAGAGTACGGAACAACGCAAGTGTAATAGAGTTTCGAATGCGGTATCTGCGAAAAAAATTTCGTTATATCTCAATAAACGTTTGTTATTATTTAATAATTATTTTTTCTTTGAGAAATTATATTTAGATATGAGAGTTTGTTGAATTAAACATTGCTCACCCTTCTAGGTACGTGGGACCACGGTTTTAGATATAAATTGGGGCAATTCTTGTGAAATAGATTGCATTTTATAATCAATTCCCTTATGTATGAAAATAAAACACAAAATAAATAAAAAGGATGTGAACAATGTGAATATCTTTTTAAAAACAAAATATATCATTATCCAAAAAATGAACTGAATTTCGCAAAGTAATATATCAAAAACAATATTTATATTAATAGCTAATCGGAAAAATAAATTCTAACTGTCAGTAATATGTCGGAAAGAATAAAAATAATATTACAAAATACTTTCTGTTCTTTTTCAACTCTAGTTGCTACTTTCGTTTCTAACAGGCGTGAAAATATCTCGCCAAAAATGTTAAAAGAAATAAAATGATCTCATGTGCATAGAAAGCCATTATCTTACATGTTCTCAATGGTTTTAATATAAATAGAACATATTTATAATTATGATATGTATGATATGAAATTTATCATAGCATTCAGGATAGATGTAGGGTCTACTTTCTGAAATTCCAGGATTTCAGGTTTATTTACTGAAAATCTAAGACTGATACTCTGTTTAAATTATATTTTTGTTGAACTAAACTTGACATTATTGTACAAAGAAGAGATGTTGAAGCAAAACTGACAAACTACTGGAGTCCATTTATTTCAAAATTCTCACTATAAAAATATTTGTACCCCAACTTCGCGTTTCATTTTACAACATTATGCATGGTAAACGAAATGGGTACCTTGATATACGAATAACGGTAAACGAAGAATCTACGCGACATAGTTACAGATCGATTGCTACTGTAAAGCAAACACTGATGAGAAACCGAATGATCAGTTGTTGTTCAGTAGGTTTCTTGAAAATTTCAAATGATTTCATCCATGGAAATCAACTCACGATGTGAACTGCATCTCGGGATGACAGCTGTGTCAGTGTTTTTCTGAAAGTTGATTCACATTTCTGTCAGCAATTGAAAAGATTTTGTTGGAAATGATTTCAATTTAAAAAATGTTTCCTTAAATAATACCAAACGAATATCGGAAGAGTAAAAAAAAAGCTTTAAGGAATGCATATTTTGGGTACCACCTTGGGTGGCTTGGTAGTGAAATAGCTTAAATTCTAAATTAAAAAATAAACAAAAAGTTCAGTTAAAAGTCGAATTATTTGAGATAAAAAAATGTTTTAACGTGATATGTTTGAAAAATCGAATTCAAAGTTTCTATCAAAATATGTTTAGGATTTCAGAAATACTCAATATTTAAAACAAATTTTCCGGAAATATTACTCAATGCAAACATTTTCAGTTATTGCATGAAATTTCTGTTAATCGTTTGTGCAGGAGTGCGAGCATTCCATTTCTCACATCGCCCAGATCATACAAAGATATCACCAGAAAACCAATTTAGCGAAAAGCAATTTGAAAAATTTTAATCCTGTGGAATTTTAACCTCTAATTTTTAACACGCACGCACATTTGTATATATACGAAATTTTTGCGGCGTAGTGTTCAAGTTTTTTTATACAGGAATAATAGTCAACCTTATCACTTTAGATCCTGTCCATGCTATATGTATAATTCCAACTGGTGTTGTGTTTTTACCATTTCCCAAATTATAAACATTTTAACACGAGTGCACCATACTGGATATAACTAGGCCATATCCGATTTTGTTTAACTAAAACTTAGTTTTAATATCTGTCATGAAATATATCAAACACCCACGGGAAGACATTTCTGCAGACAACCAGGAACTGAATGCCCAGTATTTTTACTTTTTAATAGTATGTCTTTAAGAATGAATGTGAGATTTATAGACTACAAGGGATAATAAAAGATGAATTGAACATCGAACTGATCAGGAGACGAACCTTATAAAGAGTTTATTAAAATGTCAGATTATGTGTTTCAGCTTCACATGCGTACACAATATTGTTTTTTTTTATTTGATCTTCTCTGTGTTTTTTTTTTATTTGATCTTCTCATATGTCGCATTCCATTCCCTGAACCTTACACTAGATACGCTAATGCCTACAGGAAATGTAACAATAAACGTCTGCATAAAAGAAAAAGTAATATTATTTCTAGATAGCACTTGAGTGTCCAGCATTACTCGGAATCTTTTACCTACCATCAGACCGTGCCTCTCGCCACAACACCGAATCCAAACACTTGTAGCGTAATTACAAGACGAGCTGTGCCCATTGATTCTAGGAGCTCCTGCAAATTCTTTGTTTGTCGTCCGAACAGAACAAGGTGTACGACGACATGTGGAAACATGAATTTTTCCAGTCGTCCAGTGTCTAGTTACTATGTTCCTTACATCCCTTTAGGCAAACTTTCCGGTTTTTGCAGAATTCAGTTTTCTCCGTATAGGGGGATGCCAATGACAAAACGTTTTTTTTTCTTTTTTGATTTCCTGCACATAATTCGCGTAGATATGGGTAGGGAAAATCCTTTATTGAATTATGCGGTACATTTCTGCAGACCGGAAGTCTCGCTTCTTCGGAGATATTGGTTGGGAATAGATTTCTTGAATGCTTTTGTCTATTGCTGCACACCGGAAGACTTGCTTCTTCTTACAAGCCTTCGTAGACGACGACGATCTTGCTCATAAGAGATAGTCGTCACGATACAGGAATGCCATCACTTTCGTTAAACGAGCTACTATATGACCATTTCTGTTTGTAAAGTTAAAAAATATATGAGCGCCACTTGGTTCGCCACATCGGTCGCATAAACGTTTTAAAGACATTGTGTTTTCAATATGTGTTGTCAATCATCACTGAGCGAAAAATTCAAAGCACTTTTGTCTTTGCCATCTTTTTGTTTTATAATATGACGGAAATAGAGATAAAGAAATGTCGTTTACGGTGCATATGGATCAATGGACATGCCAAATGAGTACTATTGACATGCCAAATGAGTACTATGTTGTTTTATTTGGTATATATATATATCAAATCGGTGGAGATAATGTAAATGGACGATGTCATCGCTCTGTCCACGTTATTATATAAACAACGCATAGCAAGTGAAAAACTGTGTTCCGACACCGCTGGGATCGAATCCCAGATCTCTCAATTACTAGTCGAATGCGTTCGCATGTACTCTACAATGCCAACAATTCTCAGCGCCAACGTGGTTTTTCAGTCAGCATCAGACTACACAAATTCGTACTGATGATCTCAGCAACTGAGATGTCGTCATCTCGTGGCATTTGACAAAAAAGTTGCTGAGACCAATCAATACGTTGCAGAGACCATCAATACGAATTTGCGTAGTCAAGTGCTGACTGATAAACCACGCAAGGCACTGATAATTGTTGGCGCTGTAGCGTAAATGCGAACGCACTCGACAAGTTAATTGGGTATTCCGAATAAACTCTTACATCAGCAAAAGTTATTAGAGAATTTGAAAGTACGACAAGAGTCTAACACATCTTTTAAGATGCATTCCGAAATTAAATGTTCTTGTTAAAATGAAAAGTTCTGCGCATGTTAAAGATAATAATAAGAAGAATAAAAGACTTGACAGCACGATTGCGTGTATCTCAACGTCAAACCTGCCTTTAACCGGCTCACACACACTACGAAGAAGCAATAGAAAAATTAAGCTGTCCATAATGAAATGTCCGATTTTCGATCTCTAGCATTTTGGCATTGTGTTGTGTTCAATACAGTGAATATGTATGCAAGCGTAATTTATCAATGGAAAGCTTGAAATTTGCAGATTGTAACCTTTTGGTTCACTGTAGTAACAAATAATATTTCTAACTCTATAGTTCTGTTTGTGTGAAAGATGAATAATCGTTATTTTCAGGCACTTTTCCTCTACGAGTTCCAACTGGGCCACAACCTAGCGCAAGCGACGCGAAACATTCTTGGAACCTTTAGGGAGGATGCGAGTATCGTCATCGATGAAATCTTTTCCTAAGTTCCAAAAAAAAGAACAAAAATATATGTTGTAATTTGCGATGAAATATAAAATTGCTACTGTGACACCTTGACGCCGAGAATCATTTACCATCAAAGTTGTTAGCTCGTAATCTTGCATGTAAGTTTCATGTGTAGAATCAATCAAAACATTTTTTTTTCCATGCAATTCTAACACCTTCAATTGAGCATTCTCAATTGATGGATGATCTAAAACAGTTTTACCCACTGCTTTGCAGAGAAGCACCGAATTACCTTCATTTCGCATGTTTTGAACTAAGATATCAACAGATATCCTATCATCTGCATGATAAGTTACATCTCTTTCGACATAGAAATATGAGCTGAGGTTATGTAAATCCTTCCGAGTGATATAACCAAGTCTTTTAGTGGGTGAAAATACTTTCCTAGTATCAGTCAGAATTGCTGATTTTAGTACCCCTAAACTCAACTTAGCTGTCAGGCGTTTATTGTGAGGTTTTGTCAGTGCAATTCTTCCAATTTCTATTTTATGTCCAGTGTGGACAGATTGGTACTTAACTTTGACTTTATTGGTTTCATTTACTATATATTTACTTACTTTAATGTGTGCTGGAGAGCGTTTAACAATTTTATTTGTTCCTGCATATTTCATACAACGTTTCCTACTTTCAGGTGATTTTCTATGACAATAATTGGAGGCACTTCTATGACAATAACAGTAAGAAACAATTGTTCCACCTAATTGGCGATTGCCACTTCTGTGTTTTACGAAACATGACTGTGAATCACGCTCTTTATCAGTTTTCCACTGTAGAAACTCCTTTTCCTCTAATGACAGCGAAATATCAGGATGACTGACATTGATATAGTTGTGCAGTTCAGCTACACTTTTGCAACTCAATTTACAAATACTACAAACAACTGAACGAAATAACTTTTTGTATGGGGTGAAAGTTTCTGATATGTTTGTACAAATGTTTTTCACTATGAAAACACTCTTGCAATACTTACAAGCATTTTGAAAGCTTTACAAGCTGCAGTCACATTATTAGGATGAAACTTCCTTACATGCCTTTCCAAAACGGCTCCTCTTGTGAAAGTACACTTGCAATACTTACAAGAACTATTAGTTTTTGAATTTAGGGTATTGTTACCTGTGATCGGAGCACTATGAAATTGTTTAACATGTTTCTTTAAAATTTTCTTGGCTGTGAACTGCGAACTGGAGTAATGACAATGAAACATTGCCTTCAAAGCCATATCTGGCACATTTTCGTTTGCTTGAAACATCGCTTTCAAAGCCACATTGCTGAACGCCGAGATGTGAAGGTCAGCTCGCGCTCAGAAAAACATGCAGAACAGCTGACTCCCGTGTCAGCTGCCGGATCGGTTCACGTGACTTCCGTTTGCTTTTCGGGAACCAGATAACCCCGAGACGCTTGTCCTTTGTGCCTTCAAAGATCTTAATAACAAATATTTTCAAATAATTCTGCGAATAACTGATTTTCCCTTTGATATATTACCCATGACATTCCTAAAGAAGATGTTGAAATTATCTGCATAGTGATGTAGTCATTGCATGTAGCATTTGAAATTATTTCACACAATAAATCTTTGGAATATTTTTTTCTCTCAAATATGTCTGTCCTTCTGAAATATCCGTTCACAATGAGTAGTAATACGGCAGATTGTACAGGTTTTTGATAAAAGCTTTTACCGCTTCGAATTTTATTTCATCGAGGTCTTTCCTAAAATAAATTTTCCATTCTAACTCAGGGAAACAGAGTTGTTCCCAAAAATGGAATCTTTGTTCCCCTTATAATTTTTATATTGTGCGTTATTTCATGATGAAAGTAGAAACACAACTTTTTGAAAATGGGCAGCATCGCAAAAATATTTTTTCTGCAATGTTTTTAATGCGAAGTGATGGACACAAGATGCAGAATAATGAAATGTTTTCCTACGATTCACTTGGGTAAATCTGTTTTTCAGGAAGAAATGCAAATAAAATGAAGAATATGATTTGCCATAAATGACATCCGAATTTTATTAACATAGTCAACGTGAAACGCATGCCCGCGCATGCCACTTTTCAAAGCAAAACAAATCTTTCAATGATATTATAAGATCAATTATGCCAGTTAACACATATATTGAGTTCCATAGCATTGACAATGCGAAACAAATGTAATGCACTGTGGTAACAAATCATTATGAAGATGTAACTGATGTAATATTATAACGTCTCTCCAAATTTCATCCATAATTGTCTGTCTTGCCCCAATCTTCTGCGTGTTACTAGGAATGTTTTCGAATTTCATCCATCCATATCCCATCTAGTCTTTTTCTGGGTCTTTGTATGACCCTCAGTATCCAGTCTAAATTTCGAATCTTCATCGGTGGTAAGTTCTTCTGGCAACATGTCTAGCCCATTGCCATTTCGTGGAGTTTACCTTGATAATCATGTCCTCCACTCTTGTCAATTCCTTATCCATGAGTTCCTCATCTTATCAAGCCTGGTTACACCAAGAACGCATCTCTTCATGCTGCTTTCAGTTGTCTACACAGTTTGTAATTTTTTTTGGCCAAGGTCCGCATCTCAGCTCCTTACAAGCACTGGGAAAATGCATTGACTAAGCACTATTCTATTAAGACATAATTGTTTACTGAAAATTGTGCTGTTTCTTCCAAACACTTTCCAAATAAGTTTCATACGTCGATCAATTTCTTCATTAATGTGACCCTCGCTATATATCTATACAAAATACATTTATTTATACAGGGGGTCGACAACGAAACTGAAACACATGGTTCACGTCCAAAGCACTCGTCAATTCCGGATCATTTACGTAACACGGTTGTCATATATGGCTCAGTTTGGAAGCACTATAAAATTGGGACCTTGTGTGGTACTATTAATGCAGAGCTTCCATTCTAGTAAAGAAACTTTACGAGAAGTTCAAGAAATTTTGGTGACAGGGATGTACTTTCGGATTTCTGGTATTAAAGTTTAGCATTGGTCTTTACAATGTTGTGCCCTCAACTCCAGTGAAATGACGCATTCCGCAGATGCTTGTTTTTTTAGCTTTTTCATTCAAGGAATGCCGCACTGAATTTTTTTTTTTTTTTTTTTGATTGGAGGTTTAACGACCACCGTGAGCAACTCAATGGGCTATAAGCAGTCGCCCGTCCCTAATTTAGGGTCACTGGTTCCAGGGAAGGGAGAGAGCCAGTGCCTTAAGACAAACACAACATCCATGCCTGACCGGGATTCGAACCCGGACCCCTTACGGACGAATGATCAGAGGCCAGCGCCTTAGACCACTGCGCCACCGGGGCGGCTCACTGAATTCCCTTGTAAATTATATACTTTATAGTGCCATAAAATACCACATAGTTACACGTGTATATAATGCCTCTCCCTCCATGAAGTTGTGTTTCCGACCTGACATTTGTGTTTCCTTCAAACAACGTTTCCTTGCCTAAGCATTTATCATGTGAAATTTGAAGTCATTCCAAGCAATATTTTCACATGCATCGCCCTTGGAAATGTGAACATCAGTTATGGTCACTTCTGAAATTGTTTCATTGCGGTATTAAAATTAAATGCTGTCTTTTATGCCGTTATAACTTTCAACTTAGCGTCTACAAGTTTAGTAGTGATAACAGCACTTAGTATCCACACCTATCTCTATCAATGTGAAGTATTTATATTTCCAGCTCTAGCGAGAAAATAGATTGCGTTGAGCTCTTCGGCACATAAATTGTCTATCTTTTCTCATAGAATATCTTTTCTCAATATACCGCCCCTCGCAAGTGTTTAAAATTATACCTCTCTGTTAATTAAAACCCCCAATCAAGTTTCAATTACCATTAATTAACCACGCCTTTCGCCAATTAATTATGCGAGGGGGAGGGGGGTGGATCGTCACAATACGTATTACTCTTTGCCAAACATTTTCCACAGACAATTTGATTTTAAGGGAAATGGACTTCTTCATCAGCGTCAATGTCACAGAAATCTGCAACACACCATCTTTATTTTCATCGTGAGCACAGATGAGTGATGAGTATCCAAATGAATGAAACTTAATTTGGAAATCCCACAGCGTACTGCTTCGACGGTTGAAATTTATAAAACAATAATTTCGATGCCAACAGTCACAGAATCATTTAATTGAAACGTGCTGTGGAAATATATAATAATAACATTATACACCTTAATAAATGAATATTTAATATACTAAAACTTATACAGTGTCTACATTATAAAATACAAAAAGTTAGCCGACAGCAGATAGCCGCAGATATTTTGATTAATAAGAATTAAAAGTCAACCTACATCAGACATTTCTTAAACTACATATTAGGCAAGGGTTTTTCGAGACTATTTTTTGCCACATTATAAGAAACTGATCATTTAAATTATAACAGTTGCAGTTTGGATTTCGAAAGAGAATTTCTTATTTGAATATGGTGAATATACAGTATATATATAATTGTGTTGGAACATAGTGGTATATGTAGATATGAATCTAAATCATTCACATAGATAATTGTTTGTCAGTTTTGTCAGATTTGACTGCATGTCAGATTAGTCTGCATGTTGAAGCGTGTGGCATTTCACTACCTCTGTTCCAAGACGTAAAGTATGGAGATGAATATACCGGAACTCATACAGTGATTACAATTATTGCATTAGAAAAAATAAAAAAAAAGTCAGCTTACAGCGAATGGTCGCCGATATTTCGCTTAATAAGTACTGAAAGTCAACCTACAGCAGATGTACCTAAACTACAGTTCGGGTGGAGTTTACCGAGACTGGGTACTTTGTCGCATCACGGAAAACCCTTTCATGTATTTTTGTGATATTTGCACATTGGACTTGCGATAGAATTTCTTATTTGAATGTGATGAATATAGATGTGTTTGAACATATGTCTCCACGTCATTCGTATAAATAACGTTTACAACGACAATAGTGGTGAATGGCTCATACATTTTAAGTATGTAAAAAAATGTTTATAAAATAAATGTCAGTAACATATATATTGTTGTCCTCCATTAGACTTAATATACTTTAATGTTCATAAGTGTCCTTAGCAACTCAAGAGCAACGTGTAAAGTGTTTTCATACGAGTACACACACGTTTAATTAAGGTGTATGATGTTATTGTTATTTATGAAACACGATTTATCTTTTGAAAACTGAAGGTATTGGGAAAGTAAGCTATTAAAAGCCTTTCAGATGGTTAGTAATTTCCAGATTTCAATTAGGCAAATAACACACGAAAGTTGCATTTTATACTGTTATCACCAAATCATCCCCAACTTGAATACTGACACACCACCATCACAGATAATTGGATTTGTATCAACATGACATTTCCTTTCCTTCTGGAGGTATATCATGGCTAGAAATAATAAGAACAATTTTTGAGCTCATCTACTTTTATCGGCACAGACTGTCTTCTACAACCTCTGGGCTGTAGAAGGTGGTCTGTGTCACTCTAAAGGAGATTTGTTAGAAAAAATAAGAACATATACACCGAGATGCCAAAAAATACGGGAAGGGCACTATTGTTTCCTTGACATGCCACCACACACATGTGGTAAATGGTATCGTATGCATAGAGCCCGATATCTCCGCAAGTTCAAGTAGTATCATTCATAGTTCAGGTGGCAGGTTATCAGGATTTAAGCCATATCGCATGCGGAAATTCGTAAGAATTTTTTATTTACACATGTAACAATTTAAGGGTGTAACTCGACTTAAGAAGCTAAGGGTAAAATCCAAATTGAGAGACCGCTGTTGCCGTAGAAACACTCTGATTGATCATGGATAGCGGAGTCTGCCCGCATCATTACACCCGCCAGGAGTGCAATATGATTGTCGCCAATCATAGCGCAATTTCATGCGGGGGCCATTAGTAATATCAACGTTTGGAAAGTGCAACCTTCCTTGTGTTCTATAGGGTTCCGGAGCCGACGTCCTACCTGGGTACCATTGCTGAGCCGACGAACAAGGCTGTGAGCCCCACTTGGGCTCGGTAAAATATCAATTTGAACGCAAGTTGCGTAAAACCGGGTTGTTCGGTCCGACGAATCAAGGTGCCAAATGTTTCGGGTAGACGACCGATTCCGGGTGTGGCGACAATTCCAGGAGGTGATGAATTCCGCACCCTTGCAGTGCAAGCCGGCGGTTGCTCTGCTATAGAGCTGGTTATTTTCATCAGGCTCCTATTTAATTCCCTTCATAGTCTGTAAACCGCTCCGACCGTTGGCTAAGTAACCATCCTTGGAGATCATTTGCACCCGTTCAAATCATGCTACCTCTCCGACTGGTAAGACCCCTTTCAACAAGACAATGCGCCACTTCACACGTTCACAATCACCCAGTTATGTCTGGAATAACATCCAACTCAGTTTGGCATTGTGACTTCGTCGTTTCATTTGCCGAATTTAGACGCCGTCGAACAAATTTGGGATGCTGTTCTCCAAAGGTTAGTGTGTGGTTCGCCCTATCAAAAAGAGAAGTGATTGGCCCTTTCTTCTTCTGCGAAAAAAACATAAATTGTGACATTTACTTGAATATGCTGGAAACGTTTGCTATACCCCAGATCAAAAGATATGCCAACGTCGTTTTCCAACAAAACGGCGTGCCTCGGCATTGGTCAACGTATGTACCTAAGTTCCTAAATGAGCATTTCCCCAACAGATAGATAGGGCGTGGTGGTCCCATTTCGTGGCTTCCTCGCTCTCCATATCTAACTCCTTTGGGTTATTTCATGTTGGGTTATGTGAAGGATGGTGTCTATCAGACGCCTTGTACTGATTTGCAGGAACTGAAGCAGCGTATCACAGCTGCTATTAATTCCATATCTCTTAATATGCTTGCCAATACATGGCACGAAATCGAGTATCGCTTGGAAGTACTACGAGCAACCAACGAATCTCACATCGAAATTTATTAACTTGTTTATTTACATTGTAAGTTAGTACAGTCAGTTTCTTTCTATCTGTTTAATGTTTTGTTCTATATGATTTTGTAATGTGTCCAATAATTCTCAGACACCCTGTATTTCAATGAAATTACACGCTTAAATAAATGTCCTCTGGGAGTATTAAAGTTTTTACTAATTAGTCATTCTTCGAGAGCTTCTGTGCCGTCATTGTTTTCAGAAATGAAAATCACAAAAGAGAAATCCTACAATTTTGACATTATTCAGCTCCATATGAAAACTTTATATAAGAAAACTTTCAAAATACTAAAATGGTTTAAAAAAATTCCCATTTTAGTAAAGATATCATTGAAACGTAATGAAATAAATATGTTCCACCTCAAGGGATTGTGTGTAAAATCGAATAAAAAATGCCAGAAACGCGTCTCAATAGATAATACAAGCAATTTCCCAAAAATATTGCGAACCTTTACTACATGTATGTTAAGTGTTTACAAAGATAGAGAGAACAAATAGTTATAAAAATGCGAATTTTAGTTTTCACTTGTTTTTAAAAGACATTTGAAAATGTTGTTAGGAAGTGGTGTGATGCTTTGGATCTGGAAGCTGTATTTCATTTTCTGTTACTTAAGTTTATAATTTGCTGAATCATGAAATCAGTTAAAACAGATGTACAATTTTTTGTGGAAGGGACAATTAAGATGCTCAAAATTGATAGCAAATCTGGAGAACGTGCCATTACGTTGCTGAAAAGAAAGATCAATTCCTTTGAGGTTTATTTGCTATTATTTACTATTCGTCATGCGTTAATTTAGCGTTGCTCGGTTCTCAGAGGTACAGAACACTCACTTTTAGAGTTCAGTGTAAATATTTAATGCGGGCTAACGAAAATAAGTTTCTGGATACTTTAATTTCTTTGAAAAGGTGCGAATTGTTAAAACCGGCAATTTTAGGTAATTTCTCCGGAAAAGGTTTAATAGCAGGGGCGTGTGTGCGAGCAAATTCCATAAACACTTTCTGTGTTGTCATTTACATTGATGTCCAAAATTAACTTCTGGAAGGTATCCGCAGGGATAAAAAGGGAAACGCGTAACAGCAGATTGAGACTTTTGGCACTCAAAACCAAATATATTTTTTAATATCAGATTTAAAATGTTCATTCTTAATTTTCTATCTATAGTGCTATAGCCACTCATGAATCCACCTTGTTCTTCGGTTTGAGCCATGTCCAGTGTCACCTTCAAGCGGTGTGAAAGAACTTTAGTGAAGATTTTACAAAACACTGATAGGAGTCTGACAGGTCTGTAGTTCCTGAGATTCTCAATGTCACCTCTTTTATGTAGCAGGATCATTGTAGCGTTGTTAAAATCCTCAGGAATGTTTCCTTCATTAAGGCACCAAGTGAAAACTTGATCGAGTACTGTTTCAATTTCTCCACTTGCTTCTTGTATGATGTGCACGGAAATTTCATCTTCTCCTGGAGCTTTTTCCCGTTTCATGTTCTTGATTGCATGTGCAACTTCTGCTGGGAGGACTGGAAGAACTTTGGTACTGGTACCTTTTGTAATGTCTGAAGTACATATATCATCTCTTTCATGATGTAGTTTTGAGTCGAAATATTTCACTCTTGTCAAATTTTCACCTCTATTTCTTGTTACAAAACCATCTTCTTTTCTCAGAGACATAACCTGTTTTCTTCCTTTACTAAGATGTCCCTTTGATCTCTTCCGGCTTTGGTTGTTTTCAATTGCTTTCGTCACTAGTTCACAGTTGAATTTCCTTACGTCATCAGTGACACTTTTTCGTACTGTCTTGCATAGCTCTACATATTCCACTTTGGAAGTCACATATTATTTAGTCATCCTCATCTCTTTTCTTTTTTGCATCAGAATTTTGTTTTTTTTCTGATAATCTGTTCATATGCAGCTTGTTCTTAGAATCAGCTATTTCCATAAGAGCCTTGGTGAGTTTTCTGTTAACTTCAAATATGTCCACTTCTTCCGTCGTTAGATCTTCTAGAGCAGAGAATTTGTTCTTTACTTCCAATTTGAAGGTAATATTATGTTTTTAAGGTTGGTCAGGTCAATACACTTTGTTATTTTTATGAGCTTGTCACGGTCGAGTTTAGCATTGAGGTGCATCTTACATCTTAACATTCTATGGTCACTAACTGTGTTTAACATGTTCATCGCACTGCAGTCTTCCATGACAAATTTCTTGTTACACATAATAAAATCAGTTTTACTTGTCAATCCATAGGGATGCCTCCTTTCTATTTACTTTGCGGCTTTCTTGATGAAAAACCCTTCTGCCTCTTCAAACTCTACGAGAGTATTTCAACGCTGGTTTCTTTTACCGTGACCGAATTTACCTACTGAAATTTCGCTCTGTTGCTGTTGCCCTATTTTCGCATTGAAATCTCCCATAATGATTTTCAAGTGCTGCTTGCCTTTATTATTTAGATGACGAATTTCCTCATAAAATTATTCACTCTATTCTTCAGGATGACTTGTGGTGGGTGCATAAGCTTGAATAATCTGACCCTGGTATCTTCTAGAGAGTTGGATAACAAGTAGTGCAGCTCTGTCAGAGAAACTTTCAACTTCTACAACTTTATCCTTCAATTTCTTGCTTATCATAAATCCAACACCACTAGATCTGCCAGTATCTGTTCTATGACAGTAGAAGAGATGTCCACTTTTCAGTTCAATGAGATCTTTCCCTGTTATCCTTACCTCACTTAGCCCAACGATGTCCCATTTGATCCTTTGTACTCCCTCTTCCAATTCAATTAGCTTTGAATCAGAAGATAGAGAGCGTCCGTTGTAAGTAGCCAAGGTCAGCATCAGATGGCAGCCTAGTCCGGTCCTCCGGTGATTCTTAGCACCCTCTGCTTTCATGTCGTACTGGCCGCTGCCTTGGCCAGCTACATTCCAGCTGCCGGAGACTGAGGGCCAAGATTTAAGTTGTGGAGTTATTTTGGAAGGGTTTGGCCTTAACTCACAAAGCTGGACAAGTGTGGTGGGATAGCATTGAACTCCAATCCTGGGATGTTATATCATTTCCTCTAATTCCGATGATATAGTTATACCGTTATTGGCAGTCGTCAGAGCCCCTTTAGTGGGAACAGGAAGCTCCACGAGAAGGCGGGGTTGACATTTATCAAGGAGAGGACATTTGTCGGTTTGACTTTGTCCAGCCCAACACCGTAGACACATCCTGGTCTTGCTTTCCCGTCGGACCCTGGTGTGGTATTTTCATTTTGCTGCAAGTGATGAACATGTGCACCGAGTTTTACAGTATGTTGAGGTGTATGGAGCACTAAATAATTTAAAGGAAAATGCATGCACATGACTGACTGATTCATGCGGAAGTTTTGAATTTTGTTGGATAACAATAAGAAAGAAAAATGAGAAATATGTGGAGCGGTTAACAAACATCAAAGCTCGGACATATAATTCGTTCGTTAATAATTAAAAACAATTGTGATTCGTTTCTCTTTACAGATATGTCATTAACACATTTTGAGTTTTTTACTTCATAACTAAGCTGCAGCTAGTTTGACAATTACGATCTATGTGATGAATATCTTGAACTGGAGGAATAATGTTTGAAATTGGAAAATCTTGCATCCTGAAATTTTGCTGCTTTCCAACCCACATAACCATGATATATTTGAGCTTCTGGATACAGTAGGAATTTCAAGGACAGAGTACGAAATTGTGCTGATTCCGTTCTAATTTGTTTGATATCGAAGTCTTAAATTGTTATCCTTCTTATTGAAGTATAAGGAATAAAAGAGATATCTGTGCAAATATTTTAAAGTCATTGGTTTATGTTTGAAAAGCAGGTCACTGCACTACTCTGCCTTGAATTTAATGAAAAGGGCAGGCAGATCAACAGCATGCACTGTGAAACTAACATTTACAAACGCAGAAATAGTTAAATGGCAGGTTGTAAAAGAGCTTTTGCGAATTCGCAGGTGATACAAAAACAACTCGTTATATATTTGAAATTAGTGTACAAGACGCATTAGGAAACCTACTGCATACAAACATTAGAAAGTTCATTTTTCAAAGCACCGCATGTTATGTAAAATGTTCCGCAGGCATCTTTTGTAGAATGGGCGATCATCTGAAGTAAATTTGATTCCTTATTTTCTTCGGTGTTTAACGAACATTTTCAGGAATATTACGCGTAGAAATCAGTCATCTATGTCTTCTTTGAACCACTGGTTTTCGAGAAAATATAGAGCTAGTGCCCTAATTCCAGCCCAACACCGTAGACACATCCAGGATTTGCTTTCCGGTCGGACACTGGTGTGGTATCTTCATTTTGCCGCAAGTGATGAAAATGTGCACAGAGTTTTACAGTATGTTTCATGCAACTTCAATTTCGATACCTTTTAAGCACATTAAATTTGCCAAATGGTTTTTGTTTTAAGATGTCTACTTTAGTAGAAAAATTATTTCTTTCCTTAAATAATAATTAAATTCATAATTCTTTAACACAGGAGTAGTGGTTTGATTTTCAGAAGGAGCAAATGGAAATTTCACACGAATATAGCATAAACACAAGCATGATACGTATATTCTATTGTACCATCTGGGTGCTCTGACATGGCCTTTCTCTAACCACTTTTACCCCACACATGTCCAGAAACAGGTTAGGCTACGGTATGCAGCCACGTAGCTGGTTCAAGCCCTTTTGAAGTGCGATGTGTATTGCACGCGAGATTTACCCACGCAATTTGTTTATTTTTGAGGTCGTGGTTTTAAGGATTTAAGCCACGGTTTAGTAATTTTAGATGATTTACATCCTCAGTTGTATCTCTATAAACACCTTTACTACATTCACTGTGATATGTCTGTGTCATTTAAAAACGATTTTGGTTTGTATGAATTTCTTTATCAGCAATTCTGAGCTCTTTGTTGAACTCATCATCCTTTAAGGCATTTCTCAAAATGTTGTCATGACTTCTGAACTAAGTACGACTTTGTTATTAACAAATCGAGTCACCGCAATTTTTCCTATTTCTGAAGGTAGCAGTGACATCAACTGGATGCCAAATATGACCGCAATAATTCCGAATTATCTGAAAGAATTCTGCATTTGATTTAAATAAATTGCTTAGTACTAAGTTTTCAAAATATCTTTTGAAAAGAAAAATGTATAAACCACACTAAAGTACTTTAATACTGCCCCGGTGGCGCAGTGGTCTAAGGCGCCGGCCTCTGATCATTCGTCCGTAAGCGGTCCGGGTTCGAATCCCGGTGAGGCATGGATGTTGTGTTTGTCTTACGGCACTGGCTCTTTCCCTTCCCTGGAACCAGGGACCCTAAATTAGGGACGGGCGACTGCTTATAGCCCATTGAGTTGCTCACGGTGGTCGTTAAACCTCCAATCAAAAAAAAAAAAAAATACTTTAACGTTATTGTAGTTGCCAAGAGCTACATGTCACTTTTTAGCGTTTATTCGCTTTGTAGACAGAAAATTGCAGACTTATGATATATCAGGCAGTAAGTTGTGATAAAACCATGAAACACCTAAACGTGTATTCTAGGTAGTTCTTCTGTCACCATTTGTTCCCACGAACACCCACTTCTAGCTATATAAAAAGTCCCCATTTCCAAATTTGTTGTTCAACCGGTTGCATAGTAAGTACGAGTGATAGCATCTTGGGATGGACTTGTCACATATGCCTTGCGGGTCTCTAAATTTTGCCTGTCTCGAACGAATGACAAAACATCAGCACTACTATCAGACCACAGGTGCAAATATTGAAAAATATATAATGCTTAAAACTTTCTGCCAGATGAGTCTCCCAATCATTGACATCATTTATACAAATGATTGAGCTTCCGATTTTAGAATATTTATTTTAAAGTCCAAATCAAAGTTTGAAAAAAAAATAGTGACTTAGTCTCGATAATCTTCTGAGAAACTGTCTTTTTTTTTACTACATTCTTGTTATGCTTTGAGTAATTCGAAAAGTTTCGAATCAACGTTTTTTTAATCTAATCCAGGAAATACATTATCGTTTTAATTTAGAACTAGGATGCCAATTGAAAACGTTTAAAGAATTTGATCACCGACAAAACAAAAGCACATGAACAGCATACTGCCTTCACAGCTAAAGCCATAACTGCCTTCAGAAGTGAAGCCAATCTGTGTGGCAATCAATGCGATTTTTACCTGCATTGGATTGGGAAATTCTTAGGTACTCAACTGATAAATTTGCTGATATTTACACCCTGTTACTTGAATGCACAGCCCCAAGAAACACATGATGTATTGAGGGTAAATATACAGGGTACATTACTTATGATACAAGATGTAAGTGATCATAAAGTACAGAACTAAAAATGATGTCGACCATAGAATACTCACTATTTTTTTACACATCACCTGTGGACATTACCGCGCGTACACGGCGTGCCATCGAATGTAAGAGATTCTGAATGGCACACTTTTGCAGGTCATTCGATTTTGTCTCGATTCGTGGGTGAAGTTTATCTTGAGTAACTTGTGGTGGACCCACCCAAGCCTGAGGTCCAGTGACCATATCCCAAATTTGTGCATTGTGCGACAAATCAGACGATTACGATCCACAAGAAACATGTTGCGCTTGGCGAGCATGCAGAGCTACAAGACATTCCGCACTGCATGTAGTCGCATATTTTTGGGTTGAATGACGGCATCAGGGATCGTCCGTAGGTATGGAAGCACTTAAAATTCCACAGCATCCGCGATACACCTCACGTCTTTCCTGGTGGATAGCTGGTCCAGGTTCGTGAAAGGCGTAGGTTGAAAGAACGTCATTGGAATCCAAGAGTACATCCCAGCAGAACGCCTTGAGTTAGGCATGTATGTCGGTGCATAATGCATTACTCAAGCAGATGCTGTCACCATACAATACAGACTTGCATCCTGGGCCAATAATTGTAATGCGTCTGGTCGGAAAACACTAGTCGTGGGTTGTATTCACATCAATGTCTGTGTTCTTTGCCCAATTGTAACTGCTTATGTATGTGGTTTAAGGGCAAATAAGTGTTAAGAATCGGACAACAAGCGACGATGCCTGTCTGAAGCAAACTGCGTCAGACACCAACGCCCGACGCCATTGGACCAACCATTGATGAAATAAACCCCTCCATTATTGTGCCAACAGTCGGGACGTGGCTTTTAGGTTTTCCAACGCCATACAATGAAGATGATGGTCTTTTTATTGGCTCTAATATCGCTTGTATTCAGATCTAACACATCAGGCAAACCTTCCACTCTCACTTGCGCTGCACTCGCACCACTGTACTCGTGTGTCCTCTAATACCACTGGCGATGGGCCATGTCGCGGAAGGAACGTACATTTGTTCCTTGTACGACATATTAGACACGCTCAAAGTGCGTCCGCTGTTCTCAGGGTCCCGTCTGTTGCGACGCTGACACTCAGTTACTACCACTACCTTACTGCAATAACTATCACAAATCGACTAAGCACCTTACCCTGTGCGTCCTGGTCTATTATACATCCTACAGGACAGCTACAAGAGCATATCTAGCACAAATCAATCGCATGTGCGCTGCGGATGTAAGGGTTTGTACCTTCTCAGGTTCAATACCGTCCTGCAAAATTCTGTCCGAGAGCAGGATTTTCTTGGTTTCATATTTTCAAGAAGCAGAAATCTGTATGCGATTGTTAAACATTTTTTTAAAGGAAGCAGTAGATTATTGGATATTATTTCATATAAAATTAATAATCATAAACTTCTGGTACAGGAGGTTGGTTCTCGGTGAACATTCCTGTCATATTGAATGCAATTTATTTTCTGACACTACATTTTCTCTTGGTTACAGTATGTTAACACTTCTCATTGTGTTGGGTAGGTTAATCCGTTTTTTTCACCGCACTACAGGAATGATTTACATCAGAAGGTAAAACAGAATCTATCCACTATGTATTTCTCCCCATTGTTTACGATGATGTCCAAATGTCTGGATACGTCTGCAATGACATTCTTGAAAAAACTTGCAGGTTTTGCTGCGAACGAATCATCAAGGAAATTCTGGAGATTAGTCATTATTGAACGTTCTGCCACTGAGTGCATTCGAAAGACATCGGAACAAATGACAGTCTGAAGATGCGACATTTGGGGAACAGGCCGAATGTGAAAGGATCTCTCATTTCATGTCGTAAATGGCCATTTTGAACATGTCTCTTTTGCACTGCAAGGACGTGCGTTATCATGTTGGAGGGCACTATGGTGGCGATGTTGCCGTTTACGTTGAATTGCTTCCTCAACACGGCGTAATTTTCCACAAGAGAGTGCGACGTTAATGGTCCGATTCCTCGGCAGTAATTATGAATGAATAATACCTTACATGTCCCACCAGCCGCTCAATATGGTCTTCACAGGATGAAGGTCGTATTTTGGACGTGGCGTGCGCGTCTTGTTCTGGCTAAACCATTTCCACTGATACCTTAAATTCACGAACAGGTAATACTTTTCATATCCATTAACAATGAGTGACGGAAAGGGTTTGCGTTGCTGAAAACATTCCCGATAACATGCTAGTAAATAACCACATATGGCAACTCGCTAATTCTTCTTTTCCTCGGAGACAAGGTGTAGCACCTAAGACCCCAAGTTTTGGACCTTTCACATACGTTACAGGTGTCGCACCGCGGTAGCCTGTTCACAATCCATCTCAGTGGCTAATTCACGTGAGTTGTGACGCTGATCTAAGTGTATGAGATGGTACAAACGATCCTCACCAAAGTGAGATGGATGACCGTGGAGAGTTTTTGAGGTCGAAATGATCACCTCGGAACCGCTGAAAACATTTGCGGTCTGGACGTGGAGCAATAGCATCTCACATTTCAACTTCATGTACCATGCTGGTCATATACAAATTCGAAAACATCGTAGTGAACTTGCAGAGTGCACTCTGCGGCGTCATACTGACCAAATGCCAATCGTCATGGTTTGGGGAGCAATTGCACTTAATTGGCCATCACACTTAATAATAAAGGACGGATCAGTCAATAATCAACGATACATCAGGGATGTTTTAGAGGCAGAGTTATGTCTTCATTTAAGATTTGTCTTGCCGCTATAATCTAGCAGGACAGCGCTTGGCCACTTGAATGTCCAACCTTGTTTCAATGCACGACGGGCTTCATGTATTGGGTTGATGTATAATTCATGCCGTTTTACTTCACGAATGCCTCCCAGGTTAATAATGGGAATAATAACAGCCCCCGAGTGGCCTCGGCGGTTGTGGATCGCTTGTTAATCTCGTAGAGGAGCAGATGTCGGAAATGTTCATTCCTCTCCACTTGACACTCCATACTTCCGGACCTGAAAACCATAATCACACATCGGAACAGGATTTAGATACACGATATTACTGGCTACATTTTGATATACAACTGGTCATGTACACTCTCATTATTGACCTGGGAGACATTCGTGAAGTAAAACAGCATGAATTATACATCAACCTAATATATGATGCCCGTCGTGCGTTGAAACAAGGTTGGACATTCATGTGGCCAAGCGCTGTCCTGCTAGAATATAGCTGCAAGACAAATCTTAAATAAAGACATGACTCTGCCTCTAAAACATCCCTGATGTATCGTTGATTATTGACTGATCCGTCAAATATTATTAAGTGTGATGGCGAGTTAAGTGCAATGGCTCCCCAAACCATGACGATTGGCCTTTGGTTAGTATGACGCGCAGAGAGCACTCTGCAAGTTCACTACGATGTTTTCGAACTCGTATATGACCAGCATGGTAAATGAAGGTGAAATATGAGATGTCAAAAGACCCTAAATGTTGCCAATCAGCGCGCCAATGTCGTGTTCGACACCACATTGCAATCTGAGATAATTGCATTTCAGAAGCTTTGATAATGCTGTAGCCCGAACAGTGAAAATACGTTACTGGTGAGCTAACGCCGTGTATGTCCATCTGCGATCGATCACTGCCATTCTATAGAGATATCTGTCATTCCCCGCATTCGTACGATTTTATGTCCCGTTTTCCGGATTCCTGTGCATCCGAACCCCCTCTAACCACTGACGCCACGCTGCCTTCACTGGACTGGCGTTTCGTCTACTACGAATGGCAATTTTACGACAGTAAAATCCAGCTTCTCTCATCCCAATACTTCTTCACTCAATGTCCGTCAAATGTTCACAATGCGACCTTTTGCGGTAACAGGGCACAGTGAGACACAGGAAATACTCTTTCACCTAAATGCCGGCTCTTCAGTGATTGCAATATTTTGTTTGAACCAGGTCTTTGTACCCTAGACTGGGCAGTTCAGAGAGGACCGCTCCAATGCCACGCGAGGACATTTTAATCATTTTCATGTCTTAACCTGTTGTACATATCCGGTAAAGTTCTAGATCATACTAGCAGTCTTTCAGTGTTGCAGTTTTTCCAAATTGTAGTGAATAACAGGCAGTACAGCATGGGATGGTGTAGTGAATAGAATGTAAAATGCTTCAAACCTTTCATGCATAAAGATAATGGCTTATAGAAATATTTTCTTTTAATTTATGTCAAGGCAAAATGTCAAATCATGTGCTGAATAAAATGCAAAAATTTTAATAAATAACACAAGGATTTTGTTTCGGTTAAAACACACTGAGCTTATGGATTTATCGCTCAGTTTGTTCTTACAATAAAATAATGGTTTCAACACTGATAAAGTGAAGGAGTTGAAAATTCACTGCCTGCAGCAAGTTCTTTAAGTGACTATTTCTAGATACAGCCACGTCTCTTTTTCAGGTTATTTGCTTTAACATATGTTAGGTATTTCTCAGACATTTTCCTGATGAGTGCCAATAAATATTTCTTTCTGCATGGCTGAAAATTATTTCTTTAGCATTTCGACTAATGAATGATTAGTGAGTAATTCCTCACTTTCCTTCAGGGAATACTTTTGAATAGCTTAAATGAAATGTTTGAAGTAAATTTAATAAATCCTTTTTACTGATATTATACTGATAAATACATCAGGTGATATTTATAATAAAAAATCTAATATACTGATATAAACGCAATAAGTAACAATTTAATAACGTCATATTTATCTAACATACAAGATCGTGGTATCTGCAGCAAAATTTCTCTTTGAAAAAAATTGAAAATTGCAAATTTTCCTCTATGTGGAATTCTAAGGAATTATGAATGCACATATTTAATATTATATTAAAAAGTTAATTTGTTTTGAATGCCAAAGGTCTCAATCTGCTGTTTCGTGTTTTCTTTTTGTACCTGCGAATGCTTGCCAGACTTTAATTTTGGACTTCATGTAAATGACAACACAATGTTTTTTATGTAATTTGCTGGAAAACACGCCAATGCTACTAAACGTATCCGGAGAAGGTACACAAGCAGCCCCGGTGGCGTAGTCGTCTAAGGCGCTGGACTCTGATCCTTCCTCCGTAAGGTGTCCGGGTTCGAACCCGGTAAGGTATGGATGTTGTTTTTGTCTTACGACACTGGCTCTCCCCTTCCCTGGAACCAGTGACCCTAAATTAGGGACGGGCGGCAGCTTATAGCCCATTGAGTTGCTCACGGTGGTCTTTAAACCTCCAAACAAACAAAAAAAAAGTAAACAAAAGATGTTGTGGTTTAATAACTCTAAACGTTTTAGCGCAATTAGAGTATCCAGAATCATCCTTCCGTTAGCCCACGTTAAATATTTACACTGAGCTCCAAACGCGAGTGTTCTGTATCTTACAGAACCGACCAAGTAACGTTAAATAAACGCATTACGAATAGCAAGTGAACGTAAATAAACCTCAAAGGAAATCATGTCTGTTTACAGCTACGTGAATGGCGAGTTCTCCAGATTTGAATCGACACTGAGCATCTTAATGGACCTTTACAAAAACATACTACGTCTTTTTTAACTCATTTGGCGATAGAAGAAATTATAAACTTAAATAACCAAAAAAGGAAATGCAATTTCGAGATAGGAAACTTCCCATCATTTCCTACCACATTTGTTAATATCCTTTAAAAGAGAGTAAAAAAATAAAATTCGAATTTTTACACTCTTTTTTATTTCTATCAGTCTCCGGCAGCTGGAATGTACCTGGCCAAGACAGCGGCCAGTGCGACATGAAGGCAGAGGGTGCTAAGGTTTAAATATGCAGAGGGTGCTAAGATTCACCAGAGGACCGGACTAAACTTCCATTTGATGCTGACCTTAGCTACTTACAAAAGACGCTCTATATCTTCTGATTCAAGGCTCCTTGAATTAGAAGAGGAACTACAAAGGATCAAGTGGGACATCGTCGGGCTAAGTGAGGTAAGGAGAAAAAGAGAATATCCTATTGAACTGAAAAGTGGACATATCTTCTACTATCGTGGGACAGATACTGGCAGGACTAGTGGTGTTGTATTTATAATAAACAAGAAACTGAAGTATAAAGTTTTATAAGTTGAAAGTTCCTCTGACAGAGCTGCAGACTTGTTATCCAACTCTCGAGAAGATATCAGGGTCAGATTATTCAAGCTTATGCACCCACCACAAGTCATCCTGAAGAAGAGATTGAAGAATTTTATGAGGAAATTCGTCCTTCTAAATAATAACGGCAAGCAGCACTTGAAGATCATTATGGGAGATTTCAACGCAAAAATAGGGAAAGGGCAACAGAACGAAATTTCAGTAAGTTACGGCAACAGAAAACAGCGTGGAAATACTGTCGTAGACTTTGCAGAGGCATAAAGGTTTTTCATCATGAACTCCTTTTTCAAGAAAAAGCCGCAAAGGAAATGGGCAAGGAAGCATCCAAATAAAGGTGGGCCGAAAAAACTCTTATTTGAATTTAGATATTGCCTAGTGCGGAAACGTTGCCATTTAAGATAACAAGAATAATAAAATAATATGTTTTGAAATCGATTAATATCTTACGTCTCCGCAGGGCGCAATACGTTCGCGTTTTCCCGACCGCATTGGGCCGTAAGCAAAAACACATGACATTGTTTTGGTATTGAAATCGAGTAACGCCTAGAGCGGAAAAGTGCCCTTAGTTGTTTTTAATAACAGTGAAAAAAGAAGTTTTGAAGTTGATGAATACGCAATGTCTCCGCATGACTCACAGAATACAACATTTTCCTCCCGCACTTGGCCCGTAGGTCTTGGCTAGGCAAAAGCATCCTGGCGTTTAGGACATAGGAAAAATCCATAGAAAACTGCACTGTTGTGAGTGCACCATGTGTGTGCATGTGTAGCATACTCAGTTTGTTTTGCATTGTGTAGCGTGTTGCTCTTTGCTTGCTTCCAATGTCACATATGGAAACAACCCAGAACTCACCACGAGGGGTGGCTACTGGCTACACTTCGAGTTCGGCCCACCCTTTCTGCAGCTCATAATTTTATTTCTACGTAGCATATCTAGTTTGGTAATCCGCTTTACTCGAAAAATGTGGCATGAATTGCCGTGCTGCAATGTTTGCTCTTATGAATGAATCTCTAGCTTCAAATTCACACACTGACGCAGCTTCTGCTGTCACCAGTTTCACGCAACGTTCCACATTTTTGCCTATCACTACTTTTGCCTTACTTAGATAGGAACCGTAGTGCTTTATAAAGTTCAAGAATTGAAGTTATTTAATTATGTTTCTGGAATCGGTATGTTTGTCAAAACAAAAAGCTGTCTTTGCTGCATGTAAAAAATCGGACCACTGAAATTAGTGCTCATTTTTTTAGTCATGTAATACTTTATATTGTCCCCTTCCCGGGTAAAAAACACAAGTTTCCATACCCAGTGGTCTAATGGTACGAACAATAAGCCTCAATCATTTATCAAAATAGTATTTGCATGAATGGGGCATTTTTCCTATGGAATGGCCCTCTTTCTTCCCTTAAACCTATGGCCAAAAGTCATGGAGAGGGTACTGCTTATCGCCTAATGTGTTTCTCACTAGGATGTGTCAAATTACGATTAAAACACGGACATAAGTCAAGCTGTTCTTCCATGTAACGTAATGGCAGAAATTTGAAAATTTTATCGCCCTACAACACGAATCAAATCCAAATCTACCGATTTACACTCAAGTATGCTAAAAATCGGGAAATGCGATTTTGATCCCGTTTCAGGACGATACAATTTTCAATATCTGGTGTTACGTTACATGGAAGAACTGCTTGATTTATGTCCATATTAATTACTCCATGTTTTTTCGATTTCATATTTACTGGTGATATTACTTTGTGCTGCGATGGGACATATTTGTTTTTAATAGTGCAGTGAACATCTGACGTTTCGGATAAGCCTCAATTGTTTGGATTTCGTTGTCCTGGGTGGTGCAATGGTTAGAATACTCGAGCGCAATTTAGGGGATGTGAGTTTGATTCCTGTTCCAGGACGATGGAATTTAAAAATGTATGTGGTTGCGTTACATGGAAGTACAGCTTGATTTATCTCCGCTTTATCCTGTCATTAAAGTTCTGTTTATTAATTTTTTTTTTGATTGGAGGTTTAACGACCACCGTAAGCAACTCAATGGGCTATAAGAAGTCGCCCGTCCCTAATTTAGGGTTACTGGTTCCAGGGAAGGGAGAGAGCCAGTGCCATAAGACAAACACAACATCCATGCCTGACCGGGATTCGAACCCGAACCCCTTACGGACGAATGATCAGAGGCCAGCGCCTTAGACCACTGCGCTACCGGGGCGGCTTATTAATTACTGCAAAAACATAGAGTATTAATTACTCCAGGTATTTTGAACTTATAAATATTTCTTGGTAATGCAAAAAGATCAACCTAAATGGATTAAACTAAAATTATTAGAGTGGTATTAAAACGGGATAGCGGCTCCCTGAGGAAACCACTCTTTAAAGATAAATGAGTAGTACTGAATTTATCGTTTTCCATCTTCAAATTGAATGGCTGTTAATTTGCGATGAATATCTCAGGTTCTCTGATTGGAAAAACCAGGATTATTTATCCAGCACGGCATACCTTCGTTTGTTCATAATACTTTCGGCAATTGCTAAAAATACTTATTTTCACTATTACCACGAAAATAGAACATTACTTACAAGACAAATTACCCAATTTTATCGTAATTTATTGGCCACCCTAGTTGAAATATGAACTTTACTAGTATTCTGAGAGCTAAAAGAAGCGTACTTAAATGCAAATTTTAAATAATACTTTGTTTTTTAAAATAATTAAGTAAAAGCAAAGTAAGATATTTAGTAGGTTATCATTCATAGACAACGTTTCAGTTGCGACCCCATTTGTGATTATCACTCAGAGCTGATCCTTCGTACTGAAGATAATCATCTTTTCAAATTAAATGGCCGAGGACATATATACACTCATGTTCCTGAGAAGCCGAACAACTAAAAAGAATTGTACGACGACATTGGTGAGTATATTACTCTCAAACGAGGTGGAATTCTCACAAACTGCTGAAGAAGCAGTAACATGCTGACGGAGCCACTCTGTTCTTATAACTGAGAATTGGCAGTTTTCTGTCTGTGCTAATGCGCGATCTCGATTGCTGAGAAATTTGATATTGCACGTATGACACCGAAATGATAACCTTTTCCGCGATTTTGCCATATTAACATAACCTGTAAAAATCAAAGTCATGGTTAATACAGCACTTATTTCGTTATCGTAGTGCAGTACATTATCTCTTGGTTCTTCCATCAAATTTCAAGCCTTGTATCTTATGTTAATGCGTTAGTGTATTTTTGAAATGTTCGGCTGGCTTAGTTTACGAAGGAGAGTTCCTCTTTCTTTATCATTTCCCTAACGATGCATAATCGTACAAGTTATTGTAAATGTAATTGTAAATACACATGTAACGGTCACATAGCGCATTCCCGCTTATCTCGGATGGAGCAAAATGTACAGTAGCCTTCTCGACTATTTACCACAGCTGCTAAATTGGTACGCAGAGAGCGAGTCCCCTAAAAACTTAGAGTGATGTAATCAAATGCATATGGTTATACAGTTTAGTACATTGTCGATTAGAAACCAATGTCAACATTATAATTTTAAGGTAATGTCCCGAAGAAAATGCCTATCCGTACGTATAATAATAAAGCTGTTATTTCCATGTAACATAACTGCAGAAATTTAATAATTTATTGTTCTCGAACCCGCATCTCTGGATTTGCGCTCACATATGCAAACCATTACACAACACCAAGGATAATGAAATCCCAAACAACTGAAGCATTTATCTGAAACGTCAGACTTCTTTATTTCGCTGCACTAGTCAAAACAAGCGTCTCTCATCGTGGTGCTAAGTTACATCAGCGACAAATGAGTATACATCAAGCTGAAACACATGTAATCTTTAATACAGGCATAAATCAAACTGTTATTTCCATGTAACATTACCACATAAATTTGAAAATGTATCGTCCTCGAAGCGATTTGAACCCGCATCTCTCGATTTGCGCTCAGGTATGCTAACCATTACACACCACCAAGGACAATGAAATCCTAAATAACTGAAGCATTTATCTAAAACGTCAGACTTTCTTATATTGCTGTACTAGTCAAAACAAGCGTCTCTCATCGTGGTGCTAAGTTAGATCAGCGACAAATGAGTATACATCAAGCTGAAACACATGTTATCTTTAATACAGGCATCGTTTTACTGAGTTAAATCACCAGCAAATGAGTATAATGTACACTGAAGAGCAATTCAATTAAAGACAGCTCGCGTTATGCAAATGTGGCGCTGTGGACGGCCCTGTAAACGGAAACGACAAGACGTATGCAGCGATCCGACAATATAAGGAGTGATGCGACGGGAATCAGTAACAGTCGGACGCAGTATAGATAAGACGAAGGAACTAAGTACATTTGATCATGGGCAAATTGTCGAGGCCCAACGAATGGATAACTCCATCTCGTAAGTCGTGTAGGCACTGAGATTTTCACGAGCCACGGTGTCATGGGTGCACCCTGAGTACATCAAATCCCGTAAAACCATGACTGCAAGGGCCAACTGCCGTGGACAACAGCGTGTGGATGAGTGGGGTCATCGTCGGCTAGCTCGCAATGTAATATTGGATAGACGGGCAACAGTGTGAGAAATCACTCGGCAATTTAACGCTGGTGCACAAAAACATGTAAGTAGCCACACCATCCAGAACCATCTCCTCGCTATAGGGTACAGAAGCCATCGCCCCACGAGGGTACCGCTGCTGACCGCACATCACAGGGCGCAAAGATTAGCATGGGCGCGGGAACATCCCCACTGGGCCCTAGACATGTGGAAAAATGTTGCCTTGACTGATGAGTCGAGATTCACGTTCGTACATGCGGATGGCAGGATACGAGTATGGCGCAAACCACGTGAAGCGATATATCCTTCTTTCCAGCAGGGTTCACTTCAAGCTGGTGGGGGTGGCATTCTCGTCTAGAGACTGTTTACGTGGACTGAAATGGAAACCCTGGTACGTGTGACATCGTGCCTCACAGGTCAAAGTTACCGGGATATCCTGGACCACCATTTGCTCCCGTTTGTGCGTCTTCAACATCCCACTAGGAACCTTATCCTGCAACAAGACAATACACCGTGCCATCGCTCCCGCATTGTATCCTAATGATTGGATGAACCCTCCACCGACGTGACCTCGCTTCCCTGGCCAGCTAGGTCACTTGAACTCAATCCCATCGAGCACATCTGGGATGCCATCGAGAGGGATGTTCGAGCCTCTGACCCCCTCCATCAAATCTTCCTGAAATGTTGGAGCTTTTTCATGGGTTGTGGATCCATATGGCTTGCCAATGCTTTCGGTGTCTTGTCGAGTTCATGCCGAGACGTATCGCCGCCATCATCAGGGGTAAAGGTGGTGTTACACGTTTCTAGACAGGTATATTTAATTCAATTGCTCTTCAGTGCACATCAACTCTTGCTTCCCACTTTCGATTGCTTTCAATGGGATTCTGTAGACACCATGTTTATTCATGCCTGGATTTGTTCGTTGTCCTTTTTTACTATAGACCTGATGTTGTGGCTCTTTACCCAAAAGTTCAGGCCGTACGGTCTGCATATATTTTCCAAGATATTGATTTTTGGAGGGATATAAGGCATAAACTCCACATAGCGTTTTGATGGTTCGTCATTTCTGATTAAGGTACACGACATTCTCTGATGAATTTTTTGGAGTGCCTCGTCCACGACAGAGTAGGGTAACCATTTATAAATCACCGTTCACATAATGAGTTTCACACCTGATGATGAATCCGATGTGAATTTGAAATTGCTAGTGTAATTTTAAATGTAAATGTTTTTAACTATGGTGTATATTAAATATGGGGATTTTACATTAAAGTTTTTACCCGTTGAATCTATGACCCATGCGGGATCTTCTGTTGCAGTCATGGTACCAGATATCAAGTAACATCTACCAACATCTCGTTTAATCTATGATCCATGCGGGATCTTCTGTTGCAGTCAAGGTACCAGATATCAAGGAACATCTACCAACATATCGTTTAATCTATGACCCATGTGGGATCTTCCGGTGCAGTCATGGTACCAGATATCAAGGAATATTTACCAACATCTCGTTAAATCTATGACCCATGCGGAATCTTCTGTTGCACTCACGGTACCAGATATCAAGAGACACCTACCAATATCTCGTTGAATCTGTACTTCATCGGGTGACAGCTCTTGTGGCGGCGAGAAAACGTACATCGCATTATATAGCTGGTCTATGTTATTATTAAGATATTGATGTTATTATTAAGTCATTGGTCGTTTTGTAACGACGACATTAAATACCTCTGAAGTATTTCGCTTTCTTAAAAGCGAATCGATTTCCAGAAGCCATCGCATAGACAACTTCACCACAGGGCCAGCAGCAAAACGGTCTCCACAAAAATATTAGAAAGAATTTCCATTAAACAACGAATAAATACTTCGGTAGAAGTTATACAATTTAAAACCCGGTGGATAGAACAAAATTACAAGAATGATGTTTTTCCAGGGGACTTTCTCTTATTCAGAACAGCATTTAAATTGGCATACCGGAAAAAAAAATTAAAATTTCTAAGATGTACCAATGTACATTTCGAATGATGTATTTTCATTTCTAATCACATTCAATCACCCATATGTGTAGGTATTTATTTGATACGCTCGTATTCCTCATTATCTCACCGCTATTTGGAAATACTAATACTATGGCAAGACATAAAAGCTGATAAAGAAATCTGAACCAACTTTGTTTCTAATTTCATAAATGTTCACTGTCTGTTTCTTAGTTTCCAATGCTGAGTACTGAATTATTATCATAAATAGATTTCAATTTTCCGTTAGTTAGTTCCTTCCATTATTTAGAAAACAATCTTTTAGTATATTATTTGAATAACTTACATATTCATTGTACCCCGGTTTTGAAAGTGTATGTTTTATTGCTAAATTTCGCTCAAGGTGTGAAAAACACTATCAATAACAGGAAGTATGATATCTCAATGGAAGACTAAACAGACGGATTTTTTATTTAATTGTTTTTTAAGGAATTCTAGCCGTTTCACCAATTTAAAGCCCAAAATATTTATCTCGACTGGAGTAATTTATTTTTATAAAAGAACCTGTACAATTGAAAAATAAAAACACCATGATCATGAACCCATCCATTGTTCGCGTTTTGTATTTTATACAAGTTTAATTCAGCATATTTTGTGTAGTCACATAACTAAGTATATTTTGTGATTGTTCTTGATTCCATACAAAGTGTGAACTGCAGCTTCGAAAAAGTAATTTGTCGCAATCTAATTGACAATCTTCTGTGACACTCCAGCAATGAACTTTTTGTTCAGTCTTTAAACTACGGAAAGTCCTTCAACAGTTGTGTGGGTAAAATTAAAGACGATTTTGCACTTGGGTCTACATGCTTAATGAAAAATCTGAAGTATGAATTTCAGTTTTATATTTTATATTTTTATTCCTACAATTTCAAAAATGTTCAGTATGTATTATATAATGTCCGAAAGTTATTTTTCTTCTGTCATAACAATTATTTTCCAATTTTCTCCACATAAATGCATAGCAACGTGTCTTTAATCGGCAATTATTATTGCTACTCTTATAACTTCTTGATTATATGATAATACTTGTATAATTCGAGCTTTTCATGTTTTCTCATATATCAGAAACTTCATCATATTAACGCAAGGAGCAACGAGCCCATGTTAAGAATTAGTGATCATCTATACAGCTAGCTGGGTAACACTTATAAAAAACTAATATTTATTAGTACTATTTTTATGGTTTCCGTTTTTTTTATTCTCCTCCTACACTATTTAGGTACATTAAACCGGACGGCTTTCCGGAAACTTAAAAAAAATCTATCGGGGAATGTGAAAGTTATATTTCCGGATCCTTCTGTATTCCAAGGACCGTCCAAAACAAAGCAACTCATTTTTTAAGCAGCTCAATGCATGAAGAGTGACATAACCTGGAGGAAAAGAAATCAATCTGAAATTACCATTCCTAAATTAAATCAGACGTCGCTTCCTCTCAAAAACATTGAAAGAAAAGTAATAACTGGAAAACCTCAGTAATAAGATTTTTAATACTTCATAACGATCTGACGTTATTGAATTAGAATTCAAAAGTAACAAAACCGTCCACTAATGTATTTTTTCAGGAATAGATTAGTGTCCAAGGTTTTTGTCTAAGATTCAATAACATACCTGCCTCCTTTAACCCTCTCGGCGACAAGAAGATTTTCCTGTTTTGCTTTGACTTCGGCTGTGTGTTCTGCGAACGACCATTTCATCAGCGGCAACGACTTTCTACTAATTTTACCTGATCGGCAGCTGTCTGTGTTTACCTCCCCCTTCGAAAGGGTGGCGCAAACTGCCACTCATTTACAACCACGATAAGAGTGACAATAGAATTAGGCTAATGTTTCCTCCCCTGAAAATGGCAGGCAAGGGTTCCAACTTCGCTTTCTGAGGAATGCGCGCAGACAACACTGGTAAAGGGAATCGTACAAAAAGTATGTTTTTCTATGTTTTCAAAGTTTTACGTAGAATGCTAGTTTCGTAGCGATTATAATTGCTTCCTTCAGATTATAAACAATGGTAACACAAACTCCAGCTACCAATCAAAAACTAAGCTTTTATTTACTATGAATTACTGTAACCTTGATTTCTCGTGAAATATTTTTTCGTGGTTTATCGACTTTAGTTTTCTAAGCCCTTTTGTAATAAATAAATTGAAAAAATTATATATCGTTCGCAATGGTTCAGCGTACAGTTCTTTCGGCGAACATGAATTTATTGTCATCCTTAAAAGATGCGAAAAAAATTAGACTCACTCCCTTCCGACAGAAAGATGATATTTTAGCGATCCTATAAAAAAATCGTGGTGTTGGAGGATTGAAGTTTCATAATCCTTTGAGCTGAATAATTTCAATGTCGTTTGTGCGATGTTCTCACCATTGCAATGCGTGCTATACACACAACAGTCATCAGCGATTGAAATAAATCCTGAGTATTCTGAAAGTTTGCACTTTAAAAAAATCGACAATTTATGAGCAGTCAATGAATAAAAAAACAAAAAACAAAAAAAAATATATGTACATCTCAGAAACAAGAACTAAATTGAATCAAAAGGATAGAACACAAATAAATAAGATTAGTTATTCTTTGAAATACGTTACCACAACTTGACCTTTCACACAGCTGAGTAAATGTTTATCTTATTTGGGGATGTGTCAATTGCGCGTAGGAGAACCAGCCACAAAAATTTTAAGGGGTCGTATAAAAATTGCCTTTTTGACCGCTTCGTGGCCACGACTCCAGAAGTTGGTTATGTGAGCCATATAAAATTTCCGCAATTTCGTCTTTTCTTAATGCGATAATTAGTGTAATTATTTATTAAAAATGCTTATGAGCTACAACTCAACAAAAGATGTCAGGGTTTTCAAACTACAAGTCGGCAAATTGTCTGAGCGCATGCGCTGACTCACAAAACCTGTCGGGGGTGGGGTTGATATAAAAGTGTAAATTATAAAGAATTTCTGATCTGATCGGGAGATTTTCAGTGTTCACAAGCTACAACTGGACACATTATCTGAAAGAATGTGCCTAATCAGAAAACCTGTCAGGGGGTGGGGTGGGGTTAATACCAATATTGTAAAATATAAACAATTTCTCGTCCGATCGGGGAGATTTTCAGCATTTACAAGCTACAAATCAACACATTATTATGAGGGCATGTGCCTACTCAGGAAAGGTGCCCGGGTGGTTAGGGGGAGGGATAATACCAAAAGTATAAAATATGCAGAATTTCTGATCCAATCGGGAGTCTTTCAGCATTTACACGCTACAACTCAACAAATTATCTGAGGACATGAGTCTACCCAGGAAACCTGTTGAAGAGGGGGTGGGGGGTAACGCAAAAAGTATAAAATATAAAGTATTTCTAGTCCGATCGGGAGATTTTAAGCATTTACAAGCTACAACTCGACACATTATCTGAGGGCATGTGCTAACGCATTTTACAATTTTGGTATTACGCTCCCCTCCCCCCGACAGGTTTCCTCCGTAGTCACATGCCATCAACTAATGTGTCGAGTTGTAGCTTGTAAATGCTGAAAATCTCCCGATAGGACCTGAAATTCTTTAAATTTTTCACTTTTTAGTGACGGATGCAACGAAGTAAATTCCTCCGTCATTTTTTTCACGCCGGCGCTCTGACCCGGGTCCCCTCATTCCGGAATAAGTCGCTCTACCAATTGAGCTACGCGAACGTTGGTATCGCTGCTATCTACCTTTATGTCGTGTGCGTCCTGCGGGGCAGGCACGTTACACGGGTTTCTTGAGGCAGCACATGCCCTCATTAATTTGTTGACTTGTAGGTTGTAAATGCTGAACATCTCGCGATCGGACCAAAAATTATTTACATTTTACAGTTTTGAAATCCCCCTACCTCTCCCTGCCCGTGACAGACTTTCTGTGTTAGCTTATGTCCGCAAAGAGTTTGTTGAGATGAAGTTTGTGAACGCTCGAAATCTTTCAGTCAGAAATCTTTTGCATTTTGCACTTTTTTTAGTGTTACCTCACCCCCTTCCCCCGACCGACTGGTTTCCTGAGGCAGCAAATGCCGTCAGATAAGTTGTTGAGTTGTAACTCGTAAATGCTGAAGATCTCCCGATCGGACGAGAAATTCTCTATCGTTTACACTTTTGTTATCATATTCCACCCCCCTCCGGACAGGTTTCTTGGGTAGGAACATGCCCTTAGATAATTCGTTGAGTTGTAGCTGGTAAACGCTGAAAATCCCCATATCGGACCAGAAATACTTTATATTTCATATTTTAGGTTTTAAGCACCCCCACCCCCGACAAGTTTTCTGGGTTTGCACATACTCTCAGATTATTTGTTTAGCTGTAGTTTATAGAATAATATCGTAAATAAGAAAATACGAAATTACGTAAATGTTATGTGTGGCAGATAACCATCTCGGGAGACGTAGCCAAGGAGCAGTTCAGAACGAAATTTTTATACGGCCCCTTAAAAATTTTGTGGCTAGTTCTTTCGGTGGCCACTTCTCCGTTGGCCAGTTCTTCGCTTTGTCTTTGGCCCGGAAATCATGGAAATGTCTAAATTTCTAACTGAAAATGAAATATTAAAAAAATATTTTATGAACAATAGTTGCTCAAGTAGTGGGTAATACAGCCACATGAAATTTGTTTATGCAGAACAATTTTATGGCACTGAAATTTCAATGTGTCCAGATCTCTACGTGTGGCCAGTTTTCCGTGTGGCCAGTTCTCCGGTGGCCACTTCACCTTATCCCGTGTAAATTGTGTGAAACAGTGTATCTTATCGAATGAAGTTTTTTTCCCGGAAATTCTGAAATTTACAACTTCCCTCCGAAATGGCGGAACAAATCTGGTTGAAATCGTAAAAGTCGCCCATCAGGAAAACTCCCCCACAGGAAAAGTTTCCCTCCTTTTTTAGTCAGGGACCATGCACAAATTGCATTTGACCCAAATAATGGAACGTGTGGTAGATTTCCGGTGTCATGATTTCCATTTCCACGCTGTTTAAAACAAGATGAAACCGAACAACGTGCACAAATATGTAGGGGAAAATTCCGGGGTCTGCATATTAAACATTTTTCGCTGTTTATAGTAAAAAACTGTCTTCCAAGTAGCTGGATGAGGTGTGGAAAATTTCCGGGTTCGTATTTCGACTGTTACCGCGCTTTTTAGTGAGAAACTGTCTTGCAATCAACAGGCTGATAGGGTGGGGGTGGGGGGGAATTCCGGGAAAGGCATTTCAAACTTCTACTGTTGTTTAGGGTAAAAACCAGTTTACAAATAGCAGGGTTGGATCAGCGTAATTTCCGGGTTAGCGTTTCCACTCTTACCGCAGTTTTTAATGGAAAACGTGTCGTATAATCAGCAGGCTGATTGTGCTTAGGCAAACGCTGCAGTTGTGCTTAGGCACTAAATATTTACATAACATGGCAAGTTTGTAATACTTTTCTTTACTTAAATAATTCATAGGGCCTATACCTTGGCCTTTTTAACAGTGTTTAATCCGCTGACTTCATATTCATAACGTTTACGTATCAAATCAAGTCAACAGCATTGCGCTTTTACTTAGGCACTGAATATTAAAATTATAGGCCACTTATTCTGTGAATGTTATATTCACAACGTGTACACATCAAATCAAGTTAATAATATTGCGCTTTTACTTAGGCACGTAATATTAATTCACAGGCCCTCGGCATAGGCCCTTTTACCAGTTTTTATTCTATCAATGTCATATTCACAACGTTTACAGAGCAAATCAAGTTAATAATATTGGGCGTTTACTTAGGCACGAAATATTAATTCATTGGCCCTAGTCCTAGGCCTTTTTATTTGTTTTTCTCCACCGATGTCATATTCACAACGTTAACCTATCAAATAAAGTTATTAATATTACGCTTTTACTTAGGCACAAAATATTAATTTATAGGCCCTAGGCCTTTTTGACCTTTTTTAATCCGTCGACTCCATATTCATAACGTTTATTTAACAACTCAAGTTAAAAGCATTGCGCTTTTACTTAGGCACTAAATATTAATTCATAAGCCCTAGGCTTAGGCCTTTTTAATACTTTTTATTCTACCGATGTCATATTTATAAAGTTTACATACCATGTAAGGTTAAGAGTATTGTGCTTTTACTTAGGCACGAAATATCAATTCAGAGGCCCTAGGTCTAGGCCTGGTTGGTAGTTTTTATTCCATGGATGCCATATTCATAACGTTTACATGTCAACTCAAGTTAATAATATTCCACTTTTACTTAAGCACTAAATATTGTTTCATAGTCCTTTGGCCTAGGCCTCTTTAACAGTTTTTATTCTAACGATGTCATATTCGTAACGTTTATGTATTAACTGCGTTAATCCTATTGCACTTTTACTTAGGCAGTAGTTATTAATTCATTGGCCCTAGGCCTAGTAATTAATATTGAATGCCTAAGTAAAAGCGAATGCTATTAACATGACTTGGTACATAAACTTTATGAATACGACATCGGTAAAATAAAAAGTATTAAAAGGCCTACGCCTAGGTCCTATTAATTAATACTTAGTGCCTAAGTAAAACAGCAATGCTATTAACTGAAGTTGATAAATAAGCGTTATGCATATTGAGTCGGCGGATTAAAAACCTTCAAGAAGGCCTAGGCCTAGGGTTTATAAATTAATAATTTGTGCCTAAGAGAAAGCGCAATATTATTAACTTTATTTGATGTGCAAACGTTGTGAATATGACATTGGTAGAGTGAAAACTATAAAAAAGCCTAAGCCCAGGGCTTATGAATTAATATTTCGTGCCTAAGTAAATACCCAATATTATTAACTTGTTTTGCTGTGTAAACGTTGTGAATATGACATTGGTTAAATAAAAGACTAGTAAAAGTGCCTAGGCCTAGGCCCTTGAATTAATATTTCGTGCCAAATAAAGGCGCATCACTATTAACATGATTTTACATATAAACGCTGTCAATATTACATTGGTAGAATAAAGCTGTTAAAAAGGCCTACGTCTAGGGCCTATGAGTTAATAATTAGTGCCTAATTTATTTGACACGTAAACGTTATGAATATGATGTCGGCGGATTAAAAGCTGTTAAAAAGGCCAAGGTATAGGCCCTATGAATTAATTAAGTAAAATAAAGGTATTACAAACTTGACATGTTATGTAAATATTTAGTGCCTAAGCACAAGTACAGCGTTATTAAAAAATCCCACCTTATCGTCCTTTTCTGAACACAGCATGAGTCATACGTAATTCTGTTGTTTCGTCGAACACTGTAGTTTTAAGAAATGTACGGCGATCTTTATACCCCCTCCCTCCAGTTGAACTTTTGTGGCCAGTCACCCGAAACTGGTGTGAACCGGCGTGGAAATGCAGACAAATAAAAGAGCTTCTTCCCGTCGTTAGGCGCCTCGGAAAACTGCCACACATTCAAAGTGTCCCTATGAGGAATAGTACTTTGTGCCCGGCCCCTTAATGAAAGACGTGTGGAGTTTGCCTGTGTGGCAGTTTTCCGGCAACCCCACCACACTAGGTAAATAATGAAAGTATGTCCCCCACCCCCAACATTGAAACAGTATGTCAAATCGACTTATTAGCATGTCCATGATGACAATCAAAGCGCCTACCTCGGACTTTTTTCCTAGCCTTTATTTCCTCGGACTTTTTCCGTGTTACTCAACAGTCTCTGACGTTTTTCCCTCGGACTTTTTTCCTGGACTTTTTTTCGTGGACTTTTTTCCTCGGACTTTTTTACCGCTTACCAGCAGGCTGACAAGGTGAGGAGAAATTTCGATATCAACGTTTCGACTTTTTGGGGAAATTTCCGGTGTCATCTTTTCCATTTTCGTCACTTTAAAACAGCATTCAGCCGTACAGGTAGCACAATTCAAACCTTTATCGGAGTTTATAGGAATAGCCGGATGAGGTAAGAGAAATTTCCGGGTTAGTATTTTGTCTGTTACCGCGCTTTTAGTGGACGATTTTCCGGCGCACTTCCTTAGATTCAATAGTACTCTGTGGACAAAAATTTTCAGACAGTATTTCATAAATTAAAATATGAAAAATTCACATACGTTTATCTGAGTTTCCTAAAATCTTAGAGGCTGCCCTCGACATGTGTTCTTATTGTGTAGAGATTTTCTTTTGGCAAGGGGTGGTGGTAAAGGAGGGGGGGGTAGCTGAAAGAAAAAGTTGGGTGTGTTGAAGCCAACCGTAGAAAGCCCGTAGCATCGCGCATGTACAACACATTGACCACTACATTCTCGCAAAACACCGAGGCTTCGGCCTTTTCAGTAAAATGCTTGTTAGTTATAATGTTTGATATGTAAACGTTATGAATATGTAGGCGATGGATCAAAAACAGTTAAAAATGCCTAGTTTACATAATGTTTGATATATAAACGCTATGAATATGAAGGTGATAGATCAAAAACTATTAAAAAAGGCCACATATTTGTTCTACTTGTAAGGCTGCATCTTGTTTTAAAGTGGAATACTAACCCCGTAAATTTCCCCCGCCTCAACCAGCTACTTGCAATACGGATTTTTACTATAAACATCGATAAAAATTTGAAAATGCCGACCCTGGAATTTCTCCCCATCTTGTCAGCCTGGTTATTGTAAGTCTGTTTTTCAAACCTTTCTACAGAGGATCCTTGATACCACCTGAAGCTTAGTATAACCAAGCAGACGAGAAGATTCCTAGAAATGGCCCGAGGAAGAAAGGGCGCCAATTGCAATCCATGTAATCTTAACATGGAAGAAAGTATCGCACCGTCCTTAGGAAACCCTATTGTGCTGAATGGGATTATCTGGTAAAATATTACATCAAGGACGCCGCCGATCGCCGACTGTGGGCTATGGAATACAAAGGCTCAGACATCTAACCCTTTGAGAACATTTCACCGACAAGGTGCTCACACTACCTAACAGACGGGCAAAACCGCTCTTGATATCAGGGTTGTTCTTGATATCGCCGATTTCACACGGTTGAAGGGTCTCTGCCAGTAATTAGGGGTGGTTCTGACCCCAACAAAGCAAACAGGTGCGTAAGGCGGCATTTCAGTCATCTTTTTTACCCTCCTCAAAACTCCACTAAAATAGGAAACATGAAGATCACAGGAATAATGCTAGTAGTTGTAACAGAGACGGCAACTTGGTTTTGAAAAACAATATTGTTTTGCGTCCATTGATTACCTTTGGAGTTCTGACAAATTAAAAGAAATAAGGTCAATTATTTTTTTTTCTTATTTATTCATTTTTTTTTTTTTGTTTTAACCACCGCCGTGATCAACTCCATGAGCTATAAGTAGTCACCCGTTTTTAATTTAGGGCCACTTTCTCCAGGTAAGCTAGAGAGCCAGTGATGTAAGACAAGCACATGTATGCCCAACGGGATTCGAACCCAGAACCATCTCGGTCAAAGCCAGTGATCAGTTCGGTCACTGAGCTACCGGAGTGACTATCATTTTATATAATATGTTTGCGGGGAGATTAAAATTAATAAAAAATCTCCTACTTATAACCAACATATTTTCTACTTGAAAATCTTGTTTTTCTCTAGAAAAGAGTTTCTGTTTTTAGAATTATTTTCAAAAATAAGGGAAGCATTTCCAAAGTGCTACGTGTATCTTTCAGCGACTTTCGCCGATGCGTTTGTTTTGCTTCAGATCATGGCTAATACTGTACAGTAGCAGTTGCTGATGGGTTTGTTCACGATAAAGATCGCAGATAATCATTTTGAAATGAGTTATATCCTCAGCCGCCCCCCCCCACCTCTTCACACACACTCCCAGAAAGGTGCGCAACGCAGCTCAGAATATAACAGAAGAGCGTGGCCTAGAACACTTATTTTCAAAAGTGAAAAAAAAAATGTATTTCAAACATAAATCAAATACAACTGACCGAACGTTACAGGTATCTGAAATAGCAATTGTTTTCTTATTTCTTCCATTTAGTCGTTAGCACGTCTTTTGTAAAAACAGATGATACTCATCTTAGCACTTTGTCTGCCCATCCGTCTGTCTGTGGACACCACCTCTCTGCAACTGTTAGTCCGATTTGAAAAAGTATTTTTGCATTGGGATGCTTGAAATGTGAAAAAGATAATTCTTGTACTCCGGTTGTTGTTTTTTTTCCATGCAGAACTTCGTCGCAAAAGGGGCGTAAATGCAGATGACATTGAATTCAAATATTTTTTACCATATATTTGTTTCTAAATATTCGGTTATTTCTTTTTTATTCGATGCCATTAATATCGAAGATAATTTTAGGTACAGTATCTTTTTTCAAGTAATGCATAGATTTTCTGCTAGGGTACGTTAAGTTAAATTTTGTTTCCCCCGATATCTCTACTTCTAAACCTCCGATTTTAAAAATCGGAAACAGCTCCTAATGGGAAATGTTTTGCATATAATTTTTTTTTATTTTTAGTAAAGAATGGTTTGGCCACCAGGAAGCTATAAATATTTATTTCTGCTTTTGATGTATTTGCAGCAAAATCTTAAATTCTGAAAACTCGATTGAAAAAACGCCTCGAAAAATCTTTTCAGAGTGCTTTCTTTTCAAATACAATGCATAATTTTTTCCGCCAGGAAGCTCGTCGATATAACTCAGTTTCTAAAGTAAAACCGCCGACTCGTTTTAATTCTCGTCGATATAACTCAGTTTCTAAAGTAAAACCGCCGACTCGTAGCACTTCAGCAGTACAGCCAGAATAAGAAAACTTAGATCTGTTGTTCTGCATTCGAGTGGATGGTACGGATTTACAAAACGCATTCCAGCCTACGATATTTCGTTCGCATTGTCCTCGTATCTTTTTTTATTTTATTCAAAATCAATTTTCAACAGCTTTAGTTGCATACTTGCAAAGTAAATGTTCATTGGCATCGAGTAAATATAACTACGCTCTAGTGAAGCAAGATCTAAAAATAATCTTATTAAAAACTCCCTAAAGTACAACTCCCCTTCTAAGAAATCTGCGCGGGCATCGGCAAATTAAAAAATGCCAAAGTGAAGTTGTTGTCCATGAGAGACAAAAAGGAATTTGTGTTGCAACTGCAACAGTCTATTAATGACGGCACATTGACAGTTTTGAAATCCAGAACTTTTAGCATCTCTTGTGGGAATACATGAACAATTTGAAAATTTAAAAGAAAAGAAATGTAATATGGCTTTTTTTTCTTTTCGCACCAGAAAGAGTTTTCTCAAAAATCTCTACAATCAAAGAAAATTCTTTGTGCATTACTTGCGGTGTCAGTAGAAAGATATTTACAAACTAACAGAAAAATAAATATCGCCCAAAATACCAACGCTGGTGCTGTTAGCTAAAATGAATTAAAATTAACTAAAACCGCTTTTTTAAATGCATTCTTTAAACATTTCATAGTGAAAAGCTGTACTTAGCCTAAGAGTCCACAAAAGTTATCTTCTTTTTTCTAATTTTTATAATTTCCTCAGAAATCACTGAGTTCTTAACAGAAATGTCTGATAGGAACAGACAGACAGGCATAAACACAAATTTTTACATGTGCTAAAACTCAGCAAATTAATTCATGCATTGCATTGATTATAATTCGGTTGCCGGTAAACCGCTAGACTGGAAAAGAGCCACACATGATCAGCAACTTGGAAAAGTGCCACACAGGAAAACTGCCACACGTTTTTCGTTTCGCCACCGAAGAACTGGCCACAGAAATTTTAAGGGACGTATCAAAATTACGTTTTTCAACGCTTCGTGCCCACGAACCCCAGAGGTTTGTTATCTGAGTCATACTGTATAAAGTTTCCGTTATTTCGTCTTTTCTTAATTGCGATAATTCATGTAATTCTTTATAATAAATGTTTATGATCTACATCTCAACAAAATAATTCAGGGTTTTCAAACTACAAGTCTGCAAATTATTTCTCATGGTGAGAAAGGAACCAAAAGAGACCAATCTGTAAATTGTTATTTCTGCGAAAAACATGTAACGTAGGTCATGTCCAAGTATAGTCACCTTGAAATGTTTTTATTTATCTTATGCAATGAGAATTTTTTCTCACAAGATAGATTTAAACTGTGCCACGACCTGCACAAAATATGACATTCAGTGATGATGACTGTGTTTTGATGACATTCATCAAGAAGAAGAGGAAGAGGTTCATCATGAACCTGATTTTGAATCAAGTACATCTTCATGTGAGACACATCTTTTAACACAGAGAGACTTTAATAATTTGGTACGTCATTTAAATGTGTCTAAAATGCTGGATGAACTTTGAAGATGCGTGTTTAAAGGATAGAATCTTCTGCACCTAAATACTATAATGTGTTTCTTCTTTTTTCCGAAACTGCCACGTTGAATTTAAACATTTCTTTTTGAAAGCAAGAAGTTTAGTATGGTGCAATGATGCTTGCTTTGCAATTCAAACACTTCGTCATGAAGATAATACAACAGAGCAGCGTTTATTCACTCACACCTCTCATATTACCTTGAAAATTATGTGTCTTCACACCGCAAATAAGTTCCGGTCGGTTCCATTAGCTCTTGTTATTGATATGAAAGGTTCATATTAAAATATAAAGTTACTTTTGGAAAAGATCTACTGTGGTATGAGAAATGTGTTACGAACTTCTGTGGCGAGGAGAAACTAATTGGTTTTTGCTTCGTTTGTAGCTCTGATAATCAAAATGTTGTGATTTCGGGTGTTAGAAGGATATTAGATACAGAAGAAGACATTACATCAAAAATAACTGAATGAAAAGTGAGTCACAAATTCCGGAAGGTAAAAGTGTCGTAAGACCTCTATTGGTCAAACAAGACATGTTTTCTCCTTCTTCTCTACATTTAAATTAGACCTTATGAAAAACTTGTCAAAGGACGCACAAAGAATCTTCTGGATTCATATATTGAAACGAAACATTTTTTTTTTTTTTGATTGGAGGTTTAACGACCACCGTGAGCAACTCAATGGACTATAAGCAGTCGCCCGTCCCTAATTTAGGGTCACTGGTTCCAGGGAAGGGAGAGAGCCAGTACCGTAAGACAAACACAACATCCATGCCTGACTGGGATTCGAACCCGGACCCCTTACGGATGAATGATCAGAGGCCAACGCCTTAGACCACTGCGCCACCGGGGCGGCAAACGAAACATTTACAAGAATTCATCATCATCATCATCATCATCATTGTCAACCATTATCAATCCACTGCTGGACGAAGGTCTCCCCAAGTTTCCTCCACAACGGTCTGTCTTGTGCCAGTCTCCTCCATGTCACCCCTGCATACTTTCGAATTTCATCTACCCATCTCCCATGTGGTCTTCTTCTGGGTCTTTTCCTGTCCCTTGGAATCCAATTTAAAATTTCGGCTCTCCATCGATGATCTGTCCTTCTGGCAGTATGTCCAGCCCATTGCCATTTCAGGGATTTAACTCTGATCATGATGTCTTCCACTCTTGTCATTTTTCGGATCCATGAGTTCCTCTTCTTATCTCTCCTGGTTACACCAAGCATGCACCTTTCCATGCTCCTTTGAGTTGTCTGCAGCCTTTGTATGTCTCTTTTAGTTAAGGTCCACGTCTCTGCACCATACGTAAGCACTGGAAGGATGCATTGATCAAACACTTTTCTTTTAAGACATAATGGCATATTGCTCTTGAAAATTATGCTGTTTCTTCCAAAAGCTCTCCAGGCAAGTTTTGTACGCCGATTAATTTCTTCATCAATGTGACCCTCACTTGATATCTGCTGTCCAAGATAAACGTACGTGTCTGTTATCTCCAGCTTTTCTCCATCAATCGATAAATCTTCATTTCTTGTAAAAGCATTGAACATCACTTTTGTCTTCTGAAAGTTCATTTTTAATCCCACTTCTTTACTCTTGTCAGCAAGTTCCTGGATCATACTCTGCAGCTCTGATGGGCTAGTTGCAAAAATGACTACGTCATCAGCAAAACGAAGGTGGGTTAGATAATCTCCATTAATCTTTATCCCCTTGTTTTCCCAGCTCAGCGACTGAAAAACACCCTCCAATGTGGCATTAAAGAGCTTCGGAGATATGGTGTCACCTTGTCTCACTCCCTTTCCAATTTTTACGTGTGTTGTATTTTCAAACAGCCTAATCTTTGCACTTGCATTTTCATAGATGTTATTAATAATATTAATGTATGCATCTTCAATACCGCAGGTTTTCAGAGCCATTGTAACTGCTGATGGTTTCACCGAATCAAAGGCTTTTTCATAATCAATAAAAGCCATGCACAATGGAAGTTCATACTCCCTCGCTCTTTCAATTAGTTCTCTCAGCACGTGGATATGATCTATTGTGCTGTAGCCACTCCTGAATCCAGCTTGTTCTCTCGGTTGAGCCATGTCCAGTGTTACCTTCAAGCGGTGTGAAAGAACTTTAGTGAAGATTTTATAAACTACGGATAGGAGGCTGATAGGTCTGTAGTTTCCGAGATCCTCAATGTCACCTTTCTTATGTAGCAGGATCATTGTAGCGGTGTTCCAATCCTCAGGAATCTTTCCTTCATTAAGGCATCGAGTGAAAATTTGGGCGAGTACTGTTTCGATTTCTCCACTTGCTTCTTGTATGATGTCTACAGTAATTCCATCTTCTCCTGGAGCTTTTCCCTGCTTCATGTTCTTGATTGCATGTGCAACTTCTGCTGGAAGGACTGGAGGAACTCTGGTACTGGTATCTTTCATGATGTCTGGAGTGCATGTATCATCCCTTTCATATAATTTGGAGTAGAAATCTTTCACTCTTGTCAAAATTTCGCCTCTATTTCTTGTTACAGAACCATCTTCTTTTCTCAGTGCCATAATCTGTTTTCTTCCCTTACTGAGATGTCCCTTTGCTATCTTTAGGCTTTGGTTGTTTTCAATTGCTTTCCTCACTAGTTCACAGTTGAATTTTCTTACGTCTTCAGTGATACTTTTTCTTACTGTCTTGCATAGCTCTATATATTCCACTTTGGAAGTCACATCTTCTTTAGTTGTCCTCATCTCTCTTCTTTTTTGCATTAACATTTTCGTTTTTCCTGATAATTTATTTACATGCAACTTGTTCTTAGACCCAGCTAATTTTGTTGCTGTTTCCATAAGAGCTTTGGTTACCTTTCTGTTAACTTCAGAGACGTCCACTTCTTCTGATGTTAGGCCTTCTAAAGCAGAGAACCTGTTCTTCAGTTCCAACTTGAAGGTATTATGGTGTTTTTTAAGGTTGGTTATGTCAATAGATTTTGTTTGTCTTATGAGCTTGCCACGTTCAAGTTTAGTGTTGAGGTGCATCTTACATCTCACCAATCTATGGTCACTACCTGTGTTGAACTTGTTTAGCACACTGCAGTCTTCTATGACGAATTTTTTGTTACACATAATAAAATCAATTTCACTTGTCGTCCCATTTGGATGTCTCCATGTCCATTTCCTGTGTGGCTTTTTCTTGAAGAAGGAGTTCAAGATGAAAAACCCTTCTGCCTCTGCAAACTCAACGAGAGTATTTCCACGCTGGTTTCTGTTGCCGTGACCGAATTTACCGACTGAAGTTTCATTCTGTTGCCGTTGCCCTATTTTTGCATTGAAATCTCCCATAATTATCTTCAAGTGCTGCTTACCTTTATTATTTAGATGACGAATTTCCTCATAAAATTCTTCAATTTCTTCTTCAGGATGACTTGTGGTGGGTGCATAAGTTTGAATAATCTGAGCCTGGTATCTTTTCGAGAGTTGGATAACGAGTCGTGCATCTCTGTCAGAGGAACTTTCAACTTCTACAACTTTATCCTTCAGTTTCTTGTTTATTATAAATCCAACACCACTAGTTCTGCCAGTATCTGTCCCACGATAGTAGAAGAGATGTCCACTTTTCAGATCGATGAGATCTTCTCCTTTTCTCCTTACCTCACTTAGCCCCACGATGTCCCACTTGATCTTTTGTAGTTCCTCTTCCAATTCAAGAAGCCTTGAATTAGAAGATAGGGAGCGTCCATTGTACGTAGCCAAGGTCAGCATCAGATGGCAGCCTAGTCCGGTCCTCCGGGGATTCTTAGCACCCTCTGCCTTCATGTCGCACTGGCCGCTGCCTTGGCCAGGTATATTCCAGCTGCCGGAGACTGAGGGCCAAGATTTAAGTTGTGGAGTCATTTTGGAGGGGTTTGGCCATAACTCACCACGCTGGCCAAGCGGGTTGGTGAGTGTGGGATAGAATTTCCTCTAATCCCGATGGTATAGTTATACCGCTATTGGCGGTCGTCAGAGCCCCTTTAGTGGGAACAGGATGCACCACGAGAAGGCGGGGTTGACATTTGTCAGGGAGAGGCTGTGATGTTACGCATCACCTGACCTTACATCCCTTACAAGAATTAGTTACTCCTAAATAAGGGAAGTGATTTGTGTCGACCCTGAAACCGAAGGCCGCCCCGGTTGCGCAGTGTTCTAAGCGATGGCTTCTAATTGGTCTAAGCGATGGATTCGAACCCGAGATGGGTCGGGGTTCGAATCCCGGTAGGGCATGAATGTTGTGTTTGTCTTACGTCACTGGCTCTCTTCCTTCCCTGGAGCCTGTGGCCCTAACCTAGGGAGGAGTGACTGCTTATAGCCCACTGAGATGCTCACGGCAGTCGTTAAAACTCCAATCCAAAGAAATCGGAGACTTTACGTAGGACAAAAACATTAAGCAAAAGCTGAGTCAAGTTGAAAAAGCAGCTTAGAGATCTTTCAAAACTTTTACTAGAAATGTTTTGAGTAATTGTAAAGCAGAAAACTATCGGGACTTCGTTTGCCAGTTTTCGGATTCAATCAATGCTATGGGATGTAATATATCCCTGGAAATATTTTTCCAAGACTCATCTTTGATACCTTTCGTGAGAATCTAAGTGCTATCAGCAACGAACATGGCGAGCGATGATATCAAGCATTTTTGAGAATGGAAAAACGGTATTAAGTCAAGGGGTTACTCGCTCTGCAGTCCCACGAATTCTGGACACATAAGACAGATGTTCATCGAAAGAAAAAGATGAGAAACTCTTCAAGCTTTACGTTTTACTTGATTTATTTTTTGTTTTATGAGTGTATAAGGTGCATCGCATAAATATAGAGACAGTCGACTTTGCGCCCTGAACGCAATGCGAATATAGGTAGGAAGCTGAAGTGGTACCAAATTAGACGAAACCCTACAACAAACGTTTCGATCCGTCGAGGTGACCGGATTGTGCGAAAAGAACACCACAAAGTGAAAGAGTGTAATTTTAGGTTTCTCATAAATATAAAGACAGTTTATGTAAAGTAGCCACATACAAATGAGATGTACAAATCAGCATGTTGTACGCACGCACATAGGCCGTAATTCGGTCCAGCCTACAAAAGATAGCGGACCTGCCTTCAGACATTCATTGGCCGAAATGCCACACAACTGTCAACTTTCTGGTGAGGGGATGGAGAAGATTTGGAGAATGAGAGCAAATGTATTGCCTGTAGCGAACATTTGTAAAGCATTGGGGAGTAGTAGGTCAATCATTTATATGACTTTATCGAAACTCGGTGCGTTAACTGCCAGAAAACGGCCTGGGAGGCCTCGAATAAAAACCAAACGAGATGATAGTGCCATCATGCGTTTAGTTTCATCCCAAAGGTTATCACTACATCACGTTTTTCAGCCTGTTGTTGTCACCGTCTCAAATAACACAGTTCACCGACGATTTAAGGAAAATCGCCACATTGTGCTCCGTAAAATGCGCCGTCTGCCTCACCTTATGCGGCGCCACAAAGAAGGTAGATTGTTATGGTCAAGTAGTCACATGCACTGGACGGACCAGTGGATCACAACAATTTTCTCCGATGAGAAAGTGTTCAACCTGTACGGCCCTGACGGTTGGAACTGCTATTGTTTAAGACGAGAGCCACGCTCCTTCTTTAGCAGACAGAAAGGAAGGTGATCTGTGATGGTCTGGGGAGCTTTTGCGTTCAATGGGACAACGTATATCGCTTTCCTGAAAGTCAGAAAAAACTGCGAAACGTACCAGGTCATACTCAGCAGCCAGCTTCTACCTTTTGCCGAAACGCTAACGGGTGTTGATTATCTGTTCCAGCAAGACAATGTCTCTATCCATCGGTCTGCTTCAACGAAAAGCTGGTTTAACACTCATCATGTGACCGTAATGTATTAGCCAGCACTCAATCCAGATATCAATCCTATCGAGAACCTGTGGGGTATCCTAGCTCGTGATGTGTATGCGAATGGACGGCAGTTCTCAAGTGTGGTGGCATTGAAAGGGCTGATTGAACGAAGCTCGCACGCACTACGTCCAGAACACTTACATCACTTGGTGGACAGCATGCCCAATCGGGTTTTCAGTGTTATTCGAGACAACGGCTGCACTATTCGTACCAGGGGTGCTCATAACTAGTAAGTCTTTATATTTCTGAAACAGTGTATTTAGGTTTTTTCTTGTACTTGTCGTTGGAATTGCTATGTCTCCGTCAAACTATTGTGCAGCTGCGTGTACTATGCTATTTTTGCTATAAATATGAGGACTACATTTCAGGTCGCTGTTGTTTCTTTTTTATTCGAGAATTTGTTCTGTTTCTATATATGCGACGCACTATATACTGTACAAGTCATTGGAAATTAAATCGTCTGTTACTAAACAACTTGCGTAACAGAGAAAAAGAGCTGATGAATTAAGCAAAAACTTACTATTAAAATCGCATATTATTTCCTCTGAGGAAATATTTGTAGATCAGTGAATTTGTAGCTACAAAATTTTTGTAATAAAACTCGCGTCACATGGAAAAAGAACTAATGAATTGAGGAAAAACTTACTATTGAAATTACATATTATTTCCTCTGGGAAATTTTTTGTAGACTAGTAAAATCGGATCTACAAAAATTTTGTAAAGAGGTTAATGTCCTAAATTTTTGCAGAAAGAGAAATTCCAAAATGTCATCTGACTACATTTCCCGCTACCAAACATTGAGTTCCTGAAACGCAATAAAAGCTAAACACAGCCATACCAGAACCAGAAAAGGGCACGCATTTTTCTGATGTTGCATTTGTTGTTCCCATTACTTACATTGAATTTATTATTTATTGGTATATATTTTTAGTTTCAATTTCGATATTTTCCCCATTTTCTGCCACTTAGAAAGCTTTACGTCTGACTAGAAATTTAGATGCAGCATGGGTAGGTCATCTCGATAAAATCTGCAAAATATGCGAAAACGTTTGGATTCAGGGAATTTAGTATAGTATTTAATGATTATTTAAGACAAAGGTCCGTAGAATATCTAATTCCAGCAAAAATGTGCTCAGAAAGCGTTAGTCATTTTGCAACACATGCACACAAATACTATTGCTTTTATACTCCCTTCTTTTAACAGATATTTTCCACCTCGCGGCCCAAAATTAGAGCAACATTGGTTTTTTGTTTCAACTTTTTTTGTATTTTTCTCGAAAAACGTTTTTAAACATTTCTGAAACATTTGAACTCTTGCAAAGAAAATAAGCCATAATTTAACTGTTGCTTCACTGTGGTCACCTTATGGATAATGCATCCATTTCAGAAATTTCCCTAAAACTCGAGAAGCTAAATATTTTTTAGTATATGAGTGTTTGTCAGTGTCACTCGCAAAATGAGGAAAGTTCTTAAAGGAGTTCACGAAAATTTGTTAGAATATGTGCTTAATGCTATGGTCTCTTAAATATCTCAGTATTAAAAAACACGTGAGCCGTCAGGGTAGCGAATTCCAATCATTTTTTATGTAGAACACCGAATTCGGAAATCACTGTAAACAAAAGGTCTGCATAAAGAAAATTTATTTCAAGTTACATCTTCAAGCTTCAACTTTAAAATACTACTCTAATGATTATTATCATTTCTTACAATATATTGGAATTAGCTACTTTTTCACACACTAATATCTACTTTTGTGTCAATTCGCCAGAGTACGACGATTAATATTTCACATAATTTGCTTTCAGGAAATGCATTTAGTTCGCCCTTTCCTCATAACCCTGAGCAGCAGTAGTTACTAAATCCCATTTTATGAAAAACTGCAGAATGAGACTGGATAATTACCTAAAATGAAACTAAGGTCATAATAAGTGGATGTTTCATAAACTGTATCTCAAATAGATCTGACCTTATATATCCGTATGATACGTTTGACTTAGCAATAAATTTGGTTGTTAAAGAATATTGCTCTTGTGGTGGCGTAGCATTATTTCGCGCTATGAATGATAAAGATATATAATACTTTGCAAAAAATGTTTATACTGAAATTCAAGTAATGTTCGAAGAATATGTGCTATTAATACTATTTTCCATATCATGGGGGAAAAGCTCTCTTTCTGTCAATTTAATACACTTAGAACTTATTAAAGAATGTGCGAACTTTGAACCAATTAAAATAACGAACTTTAGTTTCTGCGGAAATTGATCGAAAATACCTTCAGCAGTGTTGTTTTCATACCACGCATTTAAAAATGAAGTCAGTTTTTCATTACACTGGTCTCTAACAGTCTTACAGAGTTGATGTGTTTTGTTCTTCTCTTTCTCAATATTACAGTAGAAAACTGAATTCAGAAGGATTTGAATCAAGTTAAGGAAGAGGTGTCGGAATTATCCTTGTTTTGTGATATTTTTATAAACTGATATATACAGCAGCAGTTTCGTTGTACCTCTCAGTCTTAGATATCATAAGTCATCATCGGAAAATGTGAGTGTCTCTTTTGCGTCAAAGAATAATATCGCCTTGGTAATCGATCAACTTGTGAGTTCCACACATGGAGAAATCCATTATCTCAAGCTGATTTCCTTTATTTCCAGGATTAAGGAGAGCATCACATTTCTTATTCATCTTACTTGCACTCCATCGGATTTGCTTCATTTCCTACTGTTCCAAAAATTATACCTCTGTCTTAGTTTTGGATGTTGTGTAAACAAGTAAGCCAATAAGGTGCCATTAATCTTCAGCGAATATAGCTTCCGTTTTCAGACCAAAAAAGAGTCATTAAAAGCAAACATTTTTATCAAAATTCTGAGATATGATGTCTGAGGACTGGAAGTACTAAAGTTGAGAAACTAGTTTTTTAAGAATTACAATTCCAGTTTTAATTGGTGCCAGTAGTAAATAATGCAAATTTTCGTTTTTGTCAATTGTTATTGAATTGCGTTGCAGTTTCTCAGAGAAGAAAAGCGAAGTTGTTGCTTAATGGAAATAAATATGTTTGACTGCTGTGATAGGCAAGAAACATACTGTCAAAAAAGGAAAGTCATGTCCATTTTCTCTCAACAAACGCTGATAGTAGCTATAAATTATGTACAAAATTCCAATATAACTCTACAGACCATGTTTTCGAAATACTTAAAGGGGAATCTTTGAGAATCTATTCAGCCACTTCTTGGAACGTCAGCGATAGGTTATAGTAATGTAACCTGTTTTGCGCATAGGGAGGTGTACTCCTTGATAAGAGATAAGTAGGTTAAAGAGATAATTTCTTTCTCATTGCATATCATGATAAGAGATAAGTAGGTTAAGGAGATAATTTCTCTCTCATTGCATATCAACATTAATGTTATTCAATTACTTTTGCAGCATGGGTTATTGAAAGTCCTAATGTAGACCGTGGCATATCGAAATGAAATTTTTTCTACGGCAATAATGCACAATATTAGCGTTAAGTAACGAGACCGAATTTTTTACGGGACAGTCCCTTTAACAAAAATAAAAAAAACTTGCTTATAGTCATGACCGCTACAGTGTGCTGTAATCGCAAGAGCCACTTTCGAGTCCGTTGACGCATAAGTATACTTTTGGCCACAGTTTAAGTAACACTGTGCTAGTTGGGCGTGCCGGAATTTGCGTAAAGGTGCAAAAACATGTAGTACAATTTTACCGTAAATCCTGGAAAACTGCCACGGGAGTGTTCCAAGGACCAAATACCTTTACAGCGATGACTTTCTGAGTCATGCATAGGTGTACAGCTTGCTTACAGCGTTTAAAGATGGGGAGTCCCTCCAAGATGCACCACCCAGAGGACGTCCAATTTCTGCACGGACAAATCAAAATATGGTGAAGGCTTCTGAAATTTTCCCCGTGACTACAGAATAATCACTTGGCTACTCGGTGAACAGCTGAACAGGTGAATGGCAAACGTTACTTACGCACAGAACAGCCCATTACAAGCTAATCGCTGAACAGCTTCACAGGCAGCGCATAGTGTGCGTACGAAGTCTATCTGTGTGATAGAACATCTACTGTACTTTCCAGATTTAACGCCCGCATAATTTTTCCTCTTCCCAAAGGTGAGATGTGCCTCGACAGGGAATTGCCTCATCGGCATGGAGGACATCTAACTTGGTGGGACCAACAGACTGAAGGAGGTTCAGGTTCAAGTGCTCCACCGTGCCCTCGAACACCTATACAAAATATCACGCCGTTTTAGAGGATATGCTGATTTTCACAAGCTGTGCATTGTAATCTATTTTTGCAGATATTTCCTGTTACTTAGTCATATTCTGAATACTGATTACAAAATTACAAATTACATTCGAGATGAAATTGTTACGTGATTTTTCCAATACATCTCCTGTAATACAAAGAAGTCTGCATTACCCAAAAATCTTGTCCGTATAAAAAAAGATGCTGGCCCTTCTTGCAAATCAGTTTTTATGGAGCCCGGGAATTTCTATTTTGAAATGCTAGTTTCAAATAACACTATTTAAGTAATTGAACAAAATTGTGCACAATCCGTTGCATGATAAAAAGTGACGTCAGAACTGGAAGGCACTAGAAATAATTTTGAGAACTTAAATTTTCTACACAGCTAAGAATGTAAATTTTTTAAGGAATTTAATTTACATTTATATTTCACTACATACTGCGCAAAATTATTTATTTATTAAAAATTTTAAGAATTCATTTTTCGTACTCAAAGACTTGTTATTGTGCCTAAAACGGTTTTTAATGGTCCACTTAATCAGTTGGAACCTTGTCTTCTTCCATAACTCAGCAGTAAATCCGCGTATTGTCTTCCCAGAATTAATCGAGATAATTCAAGTTACCTGGATTTAACAAGTCTTTTTTTTATTTGGAACAGCACATATTTTATATAAAACATAGTAATTATAATCAATTTTCTTGTCCGTACATCTCTCACGGCGTACGGAATGCATGTCGGTCCACATACCTACTTAAGCGCTTTTGTATTGAGTTAACACAATATACCTGCAAAAAACTGTCCAGTTCAAAAACTTCAGGTATAAAAAGACTACCTAAACATTTGTAGCTGTTTCGATGCACAATTTTTATGTGAGGATGACAATATTCACAAGCTATGAAATTTTATTATCATTTTGTTCTATTTTCTTTTTTCAGATATTAAAATAACGCTTTATTTTCCTTATACAATTCACAGTAAAGAGCCTATTGCGCACAGTATATTTTTGAGTATAGTTTTTCATGTGGGTGAAAGTCTCACATTCACTGTTTATGTCTGCTAAAGAAAAATTGGATTTGAAAAATTGTTTTTTAGTCGATTTTTAGAAGATCAGATTTTATGGTAAATATGTCAGAAGCAAAAATTAGCGCTTACGCTGCCTGGTGGCCAAAGCATCCTTTACCAAAAATTTGAAATTATATGCAAAAGATTTTCCATCAGGAGGTGTATCTGCTGAAGAAAAATTTTCCAAATCGGAGTTTTAGAAGAAGAGTTATCAGGAAAAATGCAATTTACTTTTACGCCCCTAGCGAAAAACCTATGCGTAACTTGAAGAAGTAACTATATCTATAATACTCTTCGACATAAGTGGAATCGAAATATAAAATGTTTTTTTCAGTCTGATGTTTAGAAGCAAATATGTGTATTAAAACGTATTTTTGAATTCAACATCATCTGCATTTACGCTCTCTGGGGCGAAATTGTACATCGTAAAAAAACTGAAATATTAGTTAGAGAGATATCGCGGGTACAGACGGACGGACGGACAAACCGATAACATAAGCACGATCTTTTTTTACAAAAGACGTGCTAAAACTGTTGTGCAAAAATTTTGTCATAGCTGCATTACACATTTGGTAAAACATAATCTTGCCATTACAAATCAATGTACATCTTACCTGTTTGTTTTTATACTATTCAGTTTCCCAACAACCTCCTATTCAGTTGAGAAGAAATTACGCGAGATACATTTTAGTTTGGAATATTAAACCTTTCTCTTAAAAAGAGAAAATATTTTTTTCTAAATAGTAGAAACGCTGTAATTCATTTTTTACGGAACTGCTGTGGAAATGTAAAATACGCTTAGAGACACGTTTCATACGACATTTGCGTGCAAACTGACTGATTTAAAACAATAAGTATATCATAATCTATAAAAAGACACTAAATCGTCACCTCCAGAAATTTGCTTTTGAAACTTAGTTTCACTTAAAAAAACCACAGCATCATTTCTAGCTGAGAGAGATTCAACAAGATGATTTAAACAACTTGAGTCAATTTTTGGCCATTCTAGGAACAGATTGACTCGCAATTCATTGAGATTCCTGGGACACTAAAGTTCGTTTTTTACACTTTGTTCAAGGTGGTCCCATAAATTCTTCATGAGGTTTAAATCTGGCGATCTTGCCGGGCAGTACGAGGTTCCAAATATTATATCATGCTGTTCACACCAATCTGTAATGGTTTTAGCTCTGTGAATTGTACAATGGTCGTTCTGGTAAATAGGTGACGTTACTTGAAGAGAATGTTGCAAAAGTTGCACAAAAGGAAACACATAAGTGCCTAACATTTATCTGTAAGTATGCTGATTGATAGTATTTTCCCCCTCTACTAGTGAGCCTGATTCACAACTATTAAAAAACCCGAAAAAATTACAAAAATGTAATTGTGGGAAATCAAGGAACGTTACGCAACGTTCAATACAAATATTGAATTTTGATATCAGGGTGAGAAAATGTATTTCAAATAATGGGTGAAATATTTGCTTATTTTAGACACTTATTTCGGGTGTTCTTTTCGAGACATATACCTAAAAGAGTGGTGAGTTTCTCTTCCTAAAATTTCATCATAACATATCTGCTTGGAGAAAAATTGTTATTCCGTCTCACCTTGCGTTTTTAGAAACATTTTTAGCATACCGTCTGCCGTTGCGTTTTTATTGTTCAGTTTGCAGTTTGCTATCTGCCTTCCTTAAAAAAGCCATCAGGTTGATTTGCGAAAACTTAGAAACTCTGATTTCTATTCTATGCCAAGAAATTTGAATTATTAGTATAGTTATGCTATTTTAAGTATAGTTGGTGTACCGTTACTTGATATTAGTTAAGACAACAATGTCTGTGGGTCATATAATTGTAGATCTAAGTGCTTGGCAAATCAAACTTTTCTAAAATAATCTTTAAAAAACGCGGAAATCATCCCCTTCGACAGACTATTCTGACCTTTTATAATTCTTTAATCCCCGATGTACCCGAAGCAAATGCTGCACAAAATTATATGTGCTTCTCAAATAGAAAGGTTCACATTAGCTAATTAAACACCACGTTGACAAACCGTCTATTCGCATTATTAATTCAAAATAACTTCAAATCACCTTCAAGTCACTGAAAACTTTACTAAAAGCTAAAACGTGTACACATACAAGTAAGATCCTTCGGGAAACACTCACATAGCGGCCGGGTCTTATGAATACTACAGCAAAACAATTACTTTCCTCAGCATCACAGCAGTAGAGAGCGCAAAGCTGCTTCTAGTATAAGCGCTCCCTTTCAGTTATTTATTCCTCGGGCCTCGGATGTCGTAGTGGTCAGCATTTGTGACTGCCGTGGAGGAAACTCAGGAACGATCCAGGGTAGGTACGAATGCTCCCACCATTAAATATCCGCTATGCGTCGAATGTGCACGTTAAGCCGTCGGACCCCTGGTATTGGCTACCGGTAATACATAAGAGTGTCTTCCTTCCCCTTTCAATCTCGCTTCCGTGCCACTTTCCTATCGGGCACTGTATCCTAAATCTCTGAGCTTCCTATTTCTAAGAGTTGTTTAAGACCTGAGTACTGACACTCCCTTCCTAATATCCTCCACATATGATCTCTGATCTTTCTATTATTCTCCGTTCATGACATAAGGCACGATGGGGAATGAAAAGTCGTCCTGAAATGGTCATCATGCCAGTGGGTAGAAACAGGCGACTCAGAAATGATCTTGCTCATTTCTTAGATTTGCAGCTTTTGTGGTAGCCCTGTTAGCAGGAAATCTGTCTGAAAAGATAAGTCTATCTTTCATGAGACACCTGTTTAACGATCGGAGGACACTGCCATGGAAAGCACATTATATCACATCTAATGTGAAATATATGGTCTGCGTCTTGAATATATCGTATTCCTGCTTGTGCCTTTTGAAAGTGCATTGCTTTGTTAATGACAATCTTTATCTGAAAAAAATTTATATAAAAGAATTTCCTGATTACCGAAATTCAACAAGGAATTGATGCACATAAGTTCATGTTTGAGGTTGAGAGTCCTTCAATCATTGACGCTTACACCAAAATGTTTAGGAATGCAGACAGAACTGAACTTTGACTTCTGCACCTCCCTCAAAGAAGGATATTTGGTACTTTTTGAATTTCCCTGGTATTTGTTTCAAAATTTCCAAAACTTTTAAACTTTCAACCCCGTGGTAAGTTTTACACATCCAAGCAATAGGCGTTTCCGTGGATTCAAAGATACAACACAGGGCGTTTGTTTTTGGGATTTGATCAAATCCAAAGTACGTGTAGCTTATCAATTTTGTCAGATTCGCACAGTGTGCGTTTCATAGATGTAAAGCTGTGACCGTATTGAATCTTCCCGCGCAAACTGTTTCTTAAAATCGTGTAACAGATACAAGTATAGAAAAGCCCAGCCTTGAATGAGATCTCAAAAAACCTCGCAATTAACAACATATAAATCTCAATATCCTTCATGTCGATGGTATCATCATATATTGGACAGCGAAAAGCTGCGATAAACCACTTCTTAGTAGAAAGTCCATTGTGACATGTTGCAATAATTTTTAAAAATTGAAATAATTCAGCAAGAACTTTTTCAGTTCTTTGTTTGGAAGTAGCCTGTTGGCCAGAAAAAGCAAACTTTACAAATTGATTTCATTAATAAGCTAAAACTTTTGAAGAAAAAAACAAATACCTTTGTTAAATCACTTTCTCATAATTTTGAATATATATTTCCCACCTTTATTTTTTTCACAATTCTTACTCTAAGTTTTCAATATTCATTTTTGTTTTAGATTAAAGTGTAAGAAATTAAGTTTTCAATATTCATTTCGTTTTTTTCAAAGTGTAAGAAATTAATTAATCTTACAGATTCAAGAGGTTCAAATCTGAAGAAACCCTGCGTTTTCAATAAGTGCATTTGCAGATTTTGTTATTCAGAGGGGAATATAATAATTGTATATGCACTGAAGAGCAATTGAATTAGAGATACCTGTCTAGTAACGTGTAGCACCAGATTTCGCCCTGATGACGGCGGCGCTTCGTCTCGGCATGAACTCGACAAGACACCGGAAGCGTTGTGAAGCCATACGGATCCACGACCCCTGAACAAGCTCCCACAGTTCACGAAAATTTTATGGAGGGTCAGAGTCTCGAACATCTCTCTCGATGACATCCCAGATGTGCTCGATCGGATTGAGGTCAGGTGACCAAGCTGGCCAAGGAAGCGAGGTCACGTCGGTGGAGTGTTCATCCAACCATTCGGATACAATTCGGGACCGATGGCACGGTGCATTGTCTTGTTGCAGGATGAAGTCCCGAGTGGGATGTTGAAGACGCACAAACGGAAGAAAATGGTCGTCCAGGAACTCCCGGTAACGTTGACCTGTGAGGGACGAAGTCACACGTACCAGGGGTCCCATTTCAGTAAACGAAAACAGTCCCAAGACGAGAATGCCACCCCCACCAGCTAGAACAGTACCCTGCTGGCAAGAAGGATCCATCGCTTCATGTGGTTTGCGCCGTACTCGTGTCCTGCCATCCGCATGCACCAACGTGAATCTCGACTCATCAGTCAGGGCAACATTTTTCCTGATGTCTAGGGACATTAGACATGTCTCTAGACATGAGGAAATGGTTTCCCGTGATAGGAATGCTAACTTCCACATTTTTGCCACTAGGGGCGCTGCAGTCACTCTCATCCGATAGCGCATGGTTGTTTTACTATACCATACCTTACTTCCATAGCACTAGCTGCCTTTGTTCCCAAGTTATTGAAGTAACTTTGGACTTTAGGGATCACCCTGTACAAATAATCATAATTTTAACGTATTTCTTGGCGGCATTTTATTTTAATCACTAAGCTTGATTCACAGTTCTTAGTTTGCTGTCTTGTTTGACATATTTCGCTGCAGTTGGTTCAAAGTTCGGTTTCTTTTTCAGTAATTCAACACAAACCCGTTTTTTATTAGAACTTTAAAATTATGTTATGTCACCTGTTTCAATGAAGATCTTTGAAATCCGTTTACATTATACGTATAAAGAACAATAGGCACTTGAGATTTGAAGAGTTCAGTAAATTCTTCGTGAAAAATGGATTTATATGTTTATAGGATGTCTTTAATAGTGTGGTAGTGGTGCGAATGTCTTTTCTGCTCAGGAGCTGGATAGTTCCTCGACTGTTCTGAAATTTAAATTTCGAATGAAATTTTAAATGATCTGCATACGAAGTTTAATGCAATTTTTATTTCGCCCGAGATACAGACGGTAGCACTAACCAAATGGAAACTTAAAAAGCACCATGAACTTCGTTTTTCACGAATATGTGTTATGTTCTACGACGAAATTCTGATATTGTTTAATTGCCGAAAACCAGTTGCAATAATATGTCTCAACTTGACACTGGTGGATTCTTTAATTTTCCCTTAATGGAATTTAATCTGAAATTGGCAGAAAAGTATATGTACATAAGCGGCTTCGAAACATGAATTCGCTAACTAAGTGAAACGATACACCACGTTTCAAATTTTAAAAAAGTGTCCAGAATCCCTGTCTACATACTGACGATTTTTACACTTTCAAAAAAGCTCAAGTAATTACAAAAAGTTCCTAAATGTTTTTAAGACGGAAATGTTTCATAAATATAAGCAATAATTCCAACTCATATGAGTATGTCTTGTTTCTTCTGTAATTAATGAATCGAAGGAATCCAAGAGCAGCAGTATGACCTATGTGTATGCCATACATGCCCATTGTCCCGTCGCACGATAGCCAATTGTAAATGAATATGGTATCAAGCACACCTCTGTCGAAAATTTAATGATTAGGTGTATTCTGGTGGATATAGAACATCAAGGAACAATTTGAGCTTACAAACGTATGCACACGAGTCCGCTGTAACATATGAAGTCACTTCATGGTGCGCAACGCTTATGCACATTTGCTTTGATCACGTGGAAACTGACAATATATATCTCGTGGATACTGCATATGGGCAGTAAGGCGAGTCATGCCTGATACGAATTAATTATTTTATTCAAGTATATCTTGGATTAGCGAAGATCTAGGGGACTGTGGTATCGAAAAATGATGTTACACAGACTTCAAGTGGATGATTATATAGGCTCGTTTAGAAAGTACAAGTCCATGACATTGGAGAGATAAGTTCACTTCATTTCTGACGTCACTCATGATACACGTCCTGATACGTCTGTGTCGTGTTTGATGTCATACGTGCCAGAATTCGAAACCAATCGAAAAACTTGGCTCTTCAGTGATATGCCTAAAAGAAGGAACTCATCTCTCTCTAACAGCATGGCCTTGTATTTCTAGATGACCCGAGGCCTAACATTCAACAATATCAAAGGAGGTATAAGGTCAGGTGATGCGTAACATCACAGCCTCTCCTTGACAAATGTCAACCCCGCCTTCTCGTGGTACATCCTGTTCCCACTAAAGAGGCTCTGACGACCGCCAATAGCGGTATAACTATACCATCGGGATAAGAGGAAATGCTATCCCACACTCACCAACCCGCTTGGCCAGCGTGGTGAGTTATGGCCATTCCCCTTCAAAATGACTCCACAACTTAAATCTTGGCCCTCAGTCTCCGGCAGCTGGAATATACCTGGCCAAGGCAGCGGCCAGTGCGACATGAAGGCAGAAGGTGCTAAGAATCCCCGGAGGACCGGACTAGGCTGCCATCTGATGCTGACCTTGGCTACGTATAACGGACGCTCCCTACCTTCTGATTCAAGGCTTCTTGAATTGGAAGAGGAACTACAAAGGATCAAGTGGGACATCGTCGGGCTAAGTGAGGTAAGGAGAAAAGGAGAAGATCTCATTGAACTAAAAAGTGGACATCTCTTCTACTATCGTGGGACAGATACTGGCAGAACTAGTGGTGTTGGATTTATAATAAACAAGAAACTGAAGGATAAAGTTGTTGAAGTTGAAAGTTCCTCTGACAGAGCTGCACGACTCGTTATCCAACTCTCAAAAAGATACCAGGCTCAGATTATTCAAACTTATGCACACCACAAGTCATGCTGAAGAAGAAATTGAAGAATTTTATGAGGACATTCGTGGTCTAAATAATAAAGGTAAGCATCACTTGAAAATATTTATGGGAGATTTCAATGCAAAAATAGGGCAACGGCAACAGAATGAAACTTCAGTAGGTAAATTCGGTCACGGCAACAGAAACCAGCGTGGAAATACTCTCGTAGAGTTTGCAGAGGCAGAAGGGTTTTTCATCTTGAACTCCTTTTTCAAGAAAAAGCCACACAGGAAATGGACATGGAGACATCCAAATGGGACGACAAGTGAAATTGATTTTATTATGTGTAACAAAAAAATTCGTCATAGAAGACTGCAGTGTGCTAAACAAGTTCAACACAGGCAGTGACCATAGATTGGTGAGATGTAAGATGCACCTCAACACTAAACTTGAACGTAGCAAGCTCATAAGACAAACAAAATGGATTGACATAACCAACTTTAAAAAACACCATAGTACCTTCAAATTGGAACTGAAGAACAGATTCTCTGCTTTAGAAGGCCTAACATCGGAAGAAGTGGATATTTCTGAAGTTAACGGAAAAGTAACCAAAGCTCTTATGGAAACAGCAACAAAATTAGCTGGGTCTAAGAACAAATTGCATGTGAACAAATTATCAGGAAAAGCCAAAATATTGATGCAAAAAAGAAGAGAGATGAGGACAACTAAAGAAGATGTGACTTCCAAAGTGGAATATATAGAGCTATGCAAGACAGTACGAAAACGTATCACTGAAGACGTGAGGAAATTCAACTGTGAACTAGTAAGGAAAGCAATTGAAAACAACCAAAGCCTAAAGATAGCAAAGGGACATCTCAGTAAGGGAAGAAAACAGATTATGGCACTGAGAAAAGAAAATGGTTCTGTAACAAGAAATAGAGGCGAAATTTTGACAAGAGTGAAAGATTTCTACTCCAAATTATATGAAAGGGATGATACATGTACTCCAGGCATCATGAAAGATACCAGTACCAGAGTTCTTCCAGTCCTTCCAGCAGAAGTTGCACATGCAATCAAGAACATGAAGCGGGGAAAAGCTCCAGGAGAAGATGGAATTACTGTTGACATCATACAAGAAGCAAGTGGAGAAATCGAAACAGTACTCGCCCAAATTTTCACTCGATGCCTTAATGAAGGGAAAATTCCTGAGGATTGGAACAACGCTACAATGATCTTGCTACATAAAAAAGGTGACATTGAGGATCTCAGGAACTACAGACCTATCAGCCTCCTATCAGTGGTTTATAAAATCTTCACTAAAAGTTCTTTCACACCGCTTGAAGGTAACACTGGACATGGCTCAACCGAGAGAACAAGCTGGATTCAGGAGTGGCTACAGCACAATAGATCATATCCACGTGCTGAGAGAACTAATTGAAAGAGCGAGGGAATATGAACTTCCATTGTTCATGGCTTTTATCTATTATGAAAAAGCCTTTGATTCGGTGAAACCATCAGCAGTTGCAATGGCTCTGAAATCCTGCGGTATTGAAGATGCATACACTAATATTATTAGTAACATCTGTGAAAATGCAAGTGCAAAGATTCTGCTATTTGAAAATACAACACACATAAAAATTGGAAAAGGAGTGAGACAAGGTGACACCATATCTCCGAAGCTCTTTAATGCCACATTGGAAAATGTCTTTCAATCACTGAACTGGGAAAACAAAGGCATAAAGATTAATGGAGATTATCTAACCCACCTTCGTTTTGCTGATGACATAGTCATTTTTGCAACTACCCCATCAGAACTACAGAGTATGGTGCAGGAACTTGCTAACAAGAGTAAAGAAGTGGGATTAAAAATGAACTTTCAGAAGACAAAAGTGATGTTCAATGCTTTTACAAGAAATGAAGATTTATCGATTGATGGAGAAAAGCTGGAGATAACAGACACGTACGTTTATCTTGGACAGCAGATATCAAGTGAGGGTCACATTGGTGAAGAAATTAATCGGCGTACAAAACTTGCCTGGAGAGCATTTGGAAGAAACAGCATAATTTTCAAGAGCAATATGCCATTATGTCTTAAAGAAAAGTGTTTGATCAATGCATCCTTCCAGTGCTTACGTATGGTGCAGAGACGTGGACCTTAGCTAAAAGAGACATACAAAGGCTGCAGACAACTCAAAGCAGCATGGAGAGGTGCATGCTTGGTGTAACGAGGAGAGATAAGAAGAGGAACACGTGGATCCGAAAAACGACAAGAGTGGAAGACATCATTATCAGAGTTAAATCCCTGAAATGGCAATGGGCTGGACATACTGCCAGAAGAACAGACCATCGATGGACAGCCGAAATTTTAGATTGGATTCCAAATGACAGGAAAAGACCCAGAAGAAGACCACATGGAAGATGGGTGGATGAAATTCGAAAGTATGCGGGAGTGACATGGAGGAGACTGGCACAAGACAGACCGTTGTGGAGGAAACTTGGGGAGACCTGCGTCCAGCAGTGGATTAATAATGGTTGAAAATGATGATGATGAATGACATATTTATATTGCAAGTATTTCTACTCTTACCCTAGCGACATCAGTTACTAACTGATTTTTGAGTTTTTCCTGCACTTTTTTGCTTGGGATAGAACACATACTCCAGGGCTTTTGCTTTGAAATCACTTATCATCTGACTGGAATCTTGTGCACGATCATATGTCACCATGTTTCCGGATGGTCTCCTACTACGTATTTGCTCATCTTTTGTAGTAGTCACACGTATAAGCCTTTTCTTATGTTGTCCCACTTAGATAAATGCGGCCGCATGCATTAACGGTGTTACATATAATTACACATACATTATATAAAATATTAATGTAGTTAGAAGATGCAACCAGGCATCAAAGAGTATGGTAAAACCATTACCTTGTTATTAACTGATGTCTCACTTTGAACAGAATTCAGAACGTTCTGACCGACGGTATATAATTTAGAATACTGCACTAAAGTGACTGTGCGACGAAATGACGACATTTAGGGTTGAAATTATAGTCCGCTTTTGTTCACATTATTATGCCTATCAGATCGGTGGTTGGCTATCCCTTAGACGATTATGTGGAAGGAAGAACGGAACGATTATCATTGTATAGGGACGGAACTTGTAAAGGGATATGTGTTCTGAAATACACTGAAAAAACAGTTTACCACGTTTGATAACACACCATCAAATTCGTAAATGATAAGTTATCGAGACGTGCAATGTAAATCAGGCAGACCTTGTCGTCGAGGCCCAGCTACCGTTCCATTGATTGTCGGAAGTAGCCAAAATAATTGGTTTACCTCCTTTGGACGTGGCATTATACACAGTCGAGTCACAGTATTGTGACCACCTCCTACTTTTGACGTGATTAGCGCGTAGGCAATGAAAGAAAGCAAGTGTCGTGAGCTGGCATGGCGGACATATAAGGTGTGATGTAGTATATCTGCAAACGTATCACTCGTTGCTGTCAGGATAAAAAGAGCGATACATCAATTTTGCAAAGAGGGATGATTATCGGCTTTCGGGACAAGGCTGGTAGTATTTCAGAAAAAGCACATTTTATGAACTGTTCGCATGCTGTTGTAGTTAATGTGTATCTTGATTGGAGAAATAGCAGCACTGCGAATAAGCGACATGGAAACTGAGGAACACCACGTGCCATTGATGTGAGAAATAAACGTCGGCGTCGAGGATGCCTGAGGCCGATCGACACTTTCTGGCAGAATGAACCAGGGGCTACCGTAATTGTGTCTATAACGACAGTTCAGCGAACCCTGCTGCGTATGGGGCTCCGATACAGACGAATGGTCTTTGCGCCTATGCTAACAAAGATGTCTTAGCAGCAGAGGCTTATATTTGCACGGGAGAATCGTAATTGGACCTCCGCTGATGGAAGAAGATTGCCTTCTCCGATGAGCCACGTTTTCTGTTTCACCGAACGGATGGATGTTGCCGTATAAGAACGAGAAACATCGGAGCTCAAACACTCTTCAACAATTGCTGGCAGAAGCCAAGGTGTGGAATCACCGTTTTGGTCTGGAGAATGTGTACGTGGCATTCTCTAGGTCTACTCATACATGTGGAAGGCACTGTGAGACGAATGCATTATGAATCCAGCCTTGCAGACTATGTACACTAATAAATGCTGATTGTCTTCCATGGGGCGGATGGAATCTTTCAGCACGAAAATGCAACGTGTCACGCAGCAGGAAATGTTCGAGAGTGGTTGGAAGAGCGCGAAGAAGACTTCAAAGTAGGTCTCTGGCAACTAATTCCACAGACGTAAACCCAATTGAGCATCTGTGGGACCACCTCGATCATGTTGTTCGCTCTATGGATCCTGAACCGCGCATCCCCCATCAGCTGTCAGATGCACTGCAGTCAGCATGGCTCCACATTCCTGTGAACACCTTCTAGTACCCGTGTAGCTGTCGTGTAGCTGTTGCCCGTGTAGCTGCTGTCCGGGATGCACAAGGCGGTTACTCTAGATATCAGCTTGTGGTTCCAATAATTTGACGGGACCGTGTGGTTGGCTCCAGATTTGTCGGTTTGTGCATCTCTCAAACGTGCCTGTTTCCAGGATTTCCTGGCAGTACCGTTTGATGTATTTATCTTGCATGGTGCGGCAGGAAACCCATTTCCTGTAGTCGGCGTTCCTGTGGTCACAATTGGTTGCTGTGTTTGAGGAGTAACATCTAATGGGCCGCATGTGTCGTAGTCCGTTCACTTCAATACCAGATGTGATATGCTTTAGAGGATTCCATCATCATAACTGTGTTCAGTTCTCTATTGATTTGGACAGCAGCGTCTCTATTTTTCTCGCACAATTCAAGTTATTCTCCATTGAACTATCAGATTTATCGCGGCTTTCGACCACTCGTTATGCGGTTGCCGTGAATGTTCTACTTACCGAACCATTCTTAGTTAAGCTTTACTACGACTCTGCACGAAGACCTAAGCCGTTTGAATTATTTTCGCAAAGCCAAGCTTATCGCCACCTATCTTGACACTTTGAAATTGCTCAGATCATTCTTTTTCCTATTCCGATGGCAATCGAACTCTACCTAATACTCGTTGGGACATTCAGATTGAAATATACTGCACAACATGCTTCCGTGCTGTCTTACGTAATGAGGTGAGTTGCATATACAACGAGACAAGGTGTATCATAGGAATCCGCATTACAGGAAATATTTTCAAAAATCTATGCATATTACTTGTCGGACTTATACTTAATGCTCGAAATAGTACAATTCTCCTCGTAATCCTATTTTGTTGTCATAGAATAGGAAATCGAAGTTTCCAAGCTTTCGTTCAAACTGTTGAAGTGTTCTATTATCCAGTTTGCAGTTTGTTGTCAACCTTCCTTGAGAAAGCCATCTGGTTTATGTGCGAAGGCTTTGAAACATTGATTTCCTATTGTGCGGCAAGAAATTTGGATTTTTAGTATAGTAATGCTATTTTGAGTATGGTGTATAGCTTACTCCGACATCCGCTAGTGATATATATATATATATATATATATATATATATCAAACTCTCTACATCTTCAACCAAGAACTTCCACTAGAAATCCCTAAATCCACTAAATTAACACACGCAAACTAAAATCAAAACGCTCACAATTCACATACAAATAATAATAATAATAATAATAATAACAACAATAATAATAATTTTAAAAACTTGGGGTTGGGCACCGACATATATATATATATATCATCATCATCATCATTGTCAACCATTATCAATCCACTGCTGGACGAAGGTCTCCCCAAGTTTCCTCCACAACGGTCTGTCTTGTGCCAGTCTCCTCCATGTCACCCCTGCATACTTTCGAATTTCATCCACCCATCTCCCATGTGGTCTGCTTCTGGGTCTTTTCCTGTCCCTTGGAATCCAATCTAAAATTTCGGCTGTCCATCGATGATCTGTCCTTCTGGCAGTATGTCCAGCCCATTGCCATTTCAGGGATTTAACTCTGATCATGATGTCTTCTACTCTTGTCATTTTTCGGATCCACGAGTTCCTCTTCTTATCTCTCCTGGTTACACCAAGTATGCACATCTCCATGCTGCTTTGAGTTGTCTGCAGCCTTTGTATGTCTCTTTTAGCTAAGGTCCACGTCTCTGCACCATACGTAAGCACTGGAAGGATGCATTGATCAAACACTTTTTCTTTTAAGACATAATGGCATATTGCTCTTGAAAATTATGCTGTTTCTTCCAAATGCTCTCCAGGCAAGTTTTGTAAGCCGATTAATTTCTTCATCAATGTGACCCTCACTTGATATCTGCTGTCCAAGATAAACGTACGTGTCTGTTATCTCCAGCTTTTCTCCATCAATCGATAAATCTTCATTTCTTGTAAAAGCATTGAACATCACTTTTGTCTTCTGAAAGTTCATTTTTAATCCCACTTCTTTACTCTTGTCAGCAAGTTCCTGGATCATACTCTGCAGCTCTGATGGGGTAGTTGCAAAAATGACTACGTCATCAGCAAAACGAAGGTGGGTTAGATAATCTCCATTAATCTTTATCCCCTTGTTTTCCCAGCTCAGCGACTGAAAAACACCCTCCAATGTCGCATTAAAGAGCTTCGGAGATATGGTGTCACCTTGTCTCACTTCCTTTCCAATTTTTACGTGTGTTGTATTTTCAAACAGCCGAATCTTTGCACTTGCATTTTCATAGATGTTATTAATAATATTAATGTATGCATCTTCAATACCGCAGGTTTTCAGAGCCATTGTAACTGCTGATGGTTTCACCGAATCAAAGGCTTTTTCATAATCAATAAAAGCCATGCACAATGGAAGTTCTTATTCCCTCGCTCTTTCAATTAGTTCTCTCAGCACGTGGATATGATCTATTGTGCTGTAGACACTCCTGAATCCAGCTTGTTCTCTCGGTTGAGCCATGTCCAGTGTTACCTTCAAGCGGTGTGAAAGAACTTTAGTGAAGATTTTATAAACTACTGATAGGAGGCTGATAGGTCTGTAGTTTCCAAGATCCTCAATGTCACCTTTCTTATGTAGCAGGATCATTGTAGCGGTGTTCCAATCCTCAGGAATCTTTCCTTCATTAAGGCATCGAGTGAAAATTTGGGCGAGTACTGTTTCGATTTCTCCACTTGCTTCTTGTATGATGTCTACAGTAATTCCATCTTCTCCTGGAGCTTTTCCACGCTTCATGTTCTTGATTGCATGTGCAACTTCTGCTGGAAGGACTGGAGGAACTCTGGTACTGGTATCTTTCATGATGTCTGAAGTGCATGTATCATCCCTTTCATATAATTTGGAGTAGAAATCTTTCACTCTTGTCAAAATTTCGCCTCTATTTCTTGTTACAGAACCATCTTCTTTTCTCAGTGCCATAATCTGTTTTCTTCATTTACTGAGATGTCCCTTTACTATCTTTAGGCTTTGGTTGTTTTCAATTGCTTTCCTCACTAGTTCACAGTTGAATTTTCTTACGTCTTCAGTGATACTTTTTCTTACTGTCTTGCATAGCTCTATATATTAAACTTTGGAAGTCACATCTTCCTTAGTTGTCCTCATCTCTCTTCTTTTTTGCATCAACATTTTGGTTTTTCCTGATAATTTATTTACATGCAACTTGTTCTTAGACCCAGCTAATTTTGTTGCTGTTTCCATAAGAGCTTTGGTTACTTTTCTGTTAACTTCAGAGATGTCCACTTCTTCCGATGTTAGGCCTTCTAAAGCAGAGAACCTGTTCTTCAGTTCCAACTTGAAGGTATTATGGTGTTTTTTAAGGTTGGTTATGTCAATAGATTTTGTTTGTCTTATGAGCTTGCCACGTTCAAGTTTAGTGTTGAGGTGCATCTTACATCTCACCAATCTACGGTCACCACCTGTGTTGAACTTGTTTAGCACACTGCAGTCTTCTATGACGAATTTTTTGTTACACATAATAACATCGATTTCACTTGTCGTCCCATTTGGATGTCTCCATGTCCATTTCCTGTGTGGCTTTTTCTTGAAGAAGGAATTAAAGATAAAAAACCCTTCTGCCTCTGCAAACTCAACGAGAGTATTTCCACGCTGGTTTCTGTTGCCGTGGACGAATTTACCTACTGAAGTTTCATTCTGTTGCCGTTGCCCTATTTTTACATTGAAATCTCCCATAATTATTTTCAAGTGCTGCTTACCTTTATTATTTAGATGACAAATTTCCTCACAAAATTCTTCAATTTCTTCTTCAGGATGACTTGTGGTGGGTGCATAAGTTTGAATAATCTGAGCCTGGTATCTTTTTGAGAGTTGGATAACAAGTCGTGCAGCTCTGTCAGAGGAACTTTCAACTTCTACAACTTTATCCTTCAGTTTCTTGTTTATTATAAATCCAACACCACTAGTTCTGCCAGTATCTGTCCCACGATAGTAGAAGAGATGTCCACTTTTCAGTTCAATGAGATCTTCTCGTTTTCTCCTTACCTCACTTAGCCCCACGATGTCCCACTCGATCCTTTGTAGTTCCTCTTCCAATTCAAGAAGCCTTGAATCAGAAGATAGGGAGCGTCCATTGTACGTAGCCAAGGTCATATAAGTTTTGGTTTTCCTTTAAAGAATGTGCAGAATAACAGTATATTCCAGTTTACGTGCTCTAACGGAGAATCGTTTAGTGGAAAATATTGATCTAGATTTGTCAATAACATTTTAGTAGCCTTATGTTTCGAAGGCGGGTCAGTGGTAAATTATTGTATACCGTAAATACAGTCATCCTGCACTAGTAGACCGAAAATCAATTCTCTTTATTTGAAGTCATCTTATACAGCGTAATGGTAAAGTCAAGAATATCATCATTTAATGCAAATTTTATGCTAAATTCAAATATGTGTACAGAATGTTACTACCCGTAATAGAAGTGCAGTTAGAAGCAAAAACGTGCAAGTGAGGTAACACAAGTCCAGTTCTAAAAAAGCGTTCGCGCCCCTCTAATCCATTATAGCTTACTCCGACTTCCGCTAGTGAGAGATAAAGGAAGTTGAATCGCCCGCCGACTGTGACCGCAGCTGCTTGTAGTCAGTTGACGGAAATTTATTGAGAATTGATGGTGATATTTTAATTTCGGAATGTCAAAGATCCGAAAATATGTCCTGCCTCTTCAAACCAGGGCAAAAATGATTACTTTGCATGAACTTGGTTTCAGTAGAATGAAATTGCTGTTAAACGTGGCTCTGATCATTAAACTGGCTTGCGCACCATTAAAAGAGTTGCAGAAACAGGATGTGTGGGAAACGAAAAAAAAACAGGTCGTCCACGTCTGTGTACTGAACGTGATGATCGCATGTTGATTCGTCGTTCCTTAAAATCAAGGCGTAACCCTATTAACGACCAAAACGCCCAAAACGCCCGTGCGTACAAACGGCCATTGACGGCCGAAACGCCTGTCTAGAGTGAGTCAGATTTCCTACCCTTACTTGTTCTTCAAATTTTCTCGACCTATGAGGGATCAGCAGGAGTCACCCTCAGTCACTATTGTTGTTATTTAACACTGGAAGTGAAACAACAGACAGTTTCGGGCGTTGTGGTCTTTAGAGTGATGAAATATTTTTGTGTCATGGTCATTAAAGTGTTAAAACAGCCAATGATTTAGGAAATGAGTGGCAGAATGAAGTGGTCATTATTGCATCTGCACGCACAGTTCGTCGTAGGCTGCAAGAAAACGGACTGACTTCACGAAAACCTTTCTTTGCTGAAAAACATCGGCTCAAAAGAACAGCTTGTGCCAAGGCACACACGAATTGGACTGTTGATGAATGGAAAAATGTTATTTTCAGTGTTGAAACAACTATTACTATTTCTGTTAATAATGGAAATAATTATGTACGTCCTCAGGCTGGTTAAAGATATAAGGCAAGCTGCAACCAGCCAACATTCAAAGCTCACACAATTGGTGATGTTATGGTTCTGTATTTCAACCAGTGGTGTTGACCGTCTGCACATTGTTGATGACACATTGAAGGGATCGAAGTATGTGGATATTTTGGAGTCCAAATTGCTACCACCTGCAAAGATTTGGGTTTGCGGAATTTTATCTTTCAGGACGATAACGTTCCATGTCATGGAGTCAAAGTTGGTTGACAAGTGGTTTAATCGAAAAGTTATAAGAAAATTTCCGGATTTTAATCCCATAGAGAATCCGTGGGAGAGATTGAAGTAAAATATCCGTCAAGAAGGACCCACATCTGAAACAGGATTAATTGAGTCTGTAAGGGCCGTATAGGACCTTGTCATCACCAATGGACAACTAGAGAAGCTCATTAGTTCCATTCCAAGAAGGTGCACTTTGTTACTAAGAAACCGTGGTTATTCAATTAAATATTAAAGCCCGTTTTGCTTATTCGAAAGTTATTTCAAGTGTCCTGCAAGTTTCAATGATGTACTGCACAATAATGTTACGTTAAATGCATTGTACACTAATTTCATAAATTCCACTGTTTTGCAATTTATGACTAGACGCTGTACGTTTGCTTGTAACTTCACTTCTATTTCTGGTAATAACATTCTGTAAAACTATTTGAATTCAGCAACAAATTTTCTTTAAAATGATTTATAATTTGTATTCTTAACATTATCATTACGCTGCATAAGTTGACTTTAAAGATCAAAAATTGACCTTCGGTCCACTGGTGCAGGACATATGGCCACAATTGTAATTCTAAAGGGATTTCCAATACGGTTAGTATTTCGGTTTTTATAATAATTGGACTGGTATCTTAACATTTATCGCCAGTTTCTTATCACTTTGAAAACATTTGTCTATTTGTGTTATTGAATGATAGAAAATGTATTGCCCAAGTTAATTTTCAGTAATGTTTTTGGACAAGAAGTTATAATTAAAATCCGGTCCATCCACAGTGTTTCATCACAGAGTGATTTTAATTATCTTTAAATAGTGCTGAGCACCGCAATTTGTGTAATATTAAAATCAGCTGTTTATCATCACATAAAAACATTTTTGCATTTTGCAAAGAGCGCACGTACAGATTAAATTGTTAAAAGAAACGTGTTTGGCAAATATTATCAGTGTTTCAATCCTTCCTTTGCAAAAATATCAATGCGCTTTTCGACAAAATCCAGGGTCGTTCAAGAATGCTTTAATGAAATAGATGTGGAAGAACGTATCCGACCGGCAAAGAGCTCCGAAGTCGTCATCATGAACCACATTCGGGGAAGTCCTAACTCCGACTGCAGTTCAGGTCGAAACTAATGCATGCTTTAATTCAGATAGAAACCGCCCGACGTCGACTGTGCGCTATATCCGGCGTTTCAACCTGAATTACAGCTCTTGTGGCAGAATTGGACAGCAATTCCTGTAGCAACGTACCAAATCTAATGAAAACCATTTGCAGTTGATTGACGGCTTTTACAATAGTTATAAGTAGACCAACTCTACATTCTTTTCCTTCCCATTACTTCGAGTTTGTTCATAAGGAAGTTTCCGGATACCTTTGATCATATACTATATTCTGATCTTTCCTGAATTCTTCATTTGTAGCATACCTTCTTTTAACTTCAAAGTCTACGTGGACCAATCGAATATAAACTAGTGATGGTCATAATCGAGTAGAAATATTCGATTCATTTGATTATAAAAATATCTGGAAACATTCGATTACGCCAAATTCATTCGACAGAGAAAAACCTCTCGAGAGAATTCTCGATTACTTATACGCTGTCTCGTTCAAACGAGTGCATTCTAAAGGCCAAATCGCTGGTCTCTTCTCGAGAACATAGGTTCCGCGTAAAATCGCTCGTCTACACGAAAACATCTCGAGAGGTACCGAGATCCGAGAGGTTCTGAAGTACTCGCTCTTCCCGTGAACGAATTATCTCTCGCAGGGAGAATCACTTGGGTTATTTTATGGGTTCCTTCTACCTTCTTAAGCTAGGAAATGCTATTCGAACAGGCGTCTTTAGCGTCATGCCGTCCAGCGAAAACTCTGAGCGCCGCCCCGGTGGCGCAGTGGTCTAAGGCGTTGGCCTCTGATCATTCGTCCGTAAGGGGTCCGGGTTCGAATCCTGGTCAGGCATGGATGTTGTGTTTGTCTTACGGCACTGGCTCTTTCCCTTCCCTGGAACCAGTGACCCTAAATTAGGGACGGGCGACTGCTTATAGCCCATTGAGTTGCTCACGGTGGTCGTTAAACCTCCAATAAAAAAAAAAAAAAAAAAAAACTCTGAGCGCATAGCACCAGTTACAAATCATTCGAACGGTTATTTCGAATGAATATCTGTATTTGTCAAACGCAGACTGCGTCTCTGAGCATATCACGCCATCTACCTGTAAATTCTAAAATGAGAAATCGTTCGAATGATTATTTCGAATGAATATCTTGATTTGTCAGATCTTTCGATTGTAACCTTTCGATCCTTAAATTCAGTAGATTATGCCAACAGTAATATAAGCACGCTTCTTAATATGATTCATGTTCGAATTAATACGATTCATATACTTCCTAATCGAAGAATGTAAGTCAAAGTGGTTTTAAGGTTTTCGCTATTTTACATACGATTGAAATTTTTATGATGAAAGGAAATTTTGAGGGTGCGTAAGCTTTTTAGCCAAAAACAAAAATTCTACTTTTAGTAATATAGCGTATTTTTCCTGTGATTTGCTGGTTTCATTTCTTTCAACACAAATCCTCACACCTTTTAAGAAAATTATAATTTTAGTTTGAAACCAAATTCTTACATGTAAAACTATGGACAGCAAACAGGATACAGTTACCTGACATTTTAATAATATATTAATCACATAAAAATTTAATATTTACGTTTTCAATAGGTAACAAGGAAAAATGCTTTTATTAAATTACGTGGAAAAACAGTTTTAAAGAAATTTAACAATAATGTATTGCTTAAGGTACATGCTTAAGTTTTGAGTAATAAGTTAGGGAATTGGGAATTTACGTCGTTACTATAACAACGTTTTAAAAATATACTAATATCTTGAGGTTGTGATTCATATATTGATCTGCTTTGTGATGCACATGTCCACTAAGGCAGCAAACGATTGTGTCACATCCGTAATCATAATTGTTTGAAGAAAAAAATAGTGTCCACGAATTATTAAGTTGAATAACAAATACAAAACACATTTTTCTTAACTTGGCATTCATTTTGTGGATAAATGAACTTAAAAAACCATAACTTTGCTTTTTCTCTTATATATATTCAGTTTGAATTTCATGTAAACTTGGTACATCCCGGACAACATGCTCTGCAACTCACTTTTGCTCTCTGCCAACAGGACAGTGTCATCAGCATTCAGCAATATGCACACCAGCATATCACTAAGGCATAAAATTTTTTATCTATTTTGGCATCACGCATGCCTGCTTCCATAAATATATTAGACAGCCAGAATGATACTACACAACCTTGCCTCTGACACTTGCACCAAGAGAAAACCATTTTGCTAAAACACCATTCACTCGTACACAAGTTCTACTACCAGAATACATGGCTTTTACACTATTAAGTAAACTCACAATAACACCATAGGCATTCAGCACCTTTCACAGAAGTGTCCTATTTACTCGGTCGTAAGCTTTCTCTGAATGTATGGAGGTAGCAAAAACTTTCTTATTAACAGCCAAATACTTTTCAATCGTCGTGCGTAATACAAAAATTTGGTTAGTGCAGCCTTTACCCGGCATAAAACCACTCTGAACACCCCATACCTTCACTGATGTAAGACTTCGTACTTTTTCAATAATGACCTTACCAAATACTTTCCCTGGCACACTTAGTAGGCTAATACCACGATAGTTCTTACATTCAGTCTGATCACATTTTCCCTTATACAAGGGAACAATGATCCTCCATCCTTCCAATCCCGAGGGATCATTCCTAGCTGCCAGCACAACTGCCAAATTTCAGTTAACCAGTCAATTACAGAGTCACCACCATATTTCGACATCTCAGCTGTTATGCCATCAACTCCCGGAGCCTTTCCATTCTGAAGAGAGTTTAGAGCTTTACACACTTCTTCTCTTTAGAGACCGCTGTGCTTCCCTCCTTCAGTGGGACATCATGTGCTTCTGCCTCAGAATCACCTTTCCTTTCTTGATCTAATCACTTACAGAAGTATTCACCCCATCTTTCACTTAACTCACTGGGCTCCCATATCATATCCCCAACCCTATTCTTCACACTACTTACAACTTTGTTTTCACTATTTTTCCTGAGTCTCACGAACATCCAGAAAGTCTTTCTTTCTTTCCGAAAAGCCAATTCATGAGTTTGCAACTTCTCCTTCCTATATTTTTCCTTACGCTGGCGAACCAGCTTAGCTGCTTCACACTTCATACAGTAGTATTCATCCACAGAAACTCTACCTTGCAACATCTCTAAACAGGCATCCTTCTTTCTCTTTACTGCCTCTTTAATCTCACTATTTCACCAACCATCACCTCTATTGTTACTCACTATTCTGGTACCACAGACCTCCTCAGCAGCAGTAACAACACAGTTCTTAAAACATTCCAACTTCTTTTCTACAGCCCTCTCACATGAATTCAGCTCCTTCAGTCGTTTTCTGAGTAAGTTAGCATAATGCTGATGACCCTAAGGAAGCCTTTCAATCTTTATTGTTTCCACCCTTGGCCTCTTCCTATTCCTTTTAATCGAAACAACATTCAGTTTCACTTTCAACACTACCAAGTAATGATCAGCGCTAACATCTGCACATCTCATCACACGAGTGTCAACAACAAAGTGTTTCAGACGCTGACCATAAACAACAAAATCTATAACACTCTTTTGAACAAGAGTACGATTTTCCCAAGTATATGTGTGAATATACTTGTGGCTGAAAAACGTATGAGATACACCCAAACCATTTTCAATGCAAAGTTCAAATAACCTTTCACCGTTATCATTTACACAAGGATCATTATATTTACCAAGAACATTATCGGAAATTGCATCCGTCACACCTACTCGAGCATTGAACTCCCCTGCTATTATAACTTTATCTTTAGCACTAAACGAGCGCACTACAGCATTTAGCTGATTGCAGAAGTCCTCCTTCGTATCAGAAGGTTCTGAGTCACAAGGAGCATACACTACGACAATTATTATTCTCTGAAGTTTCACTTTCAGACGTATCCAAAGAATTATCTCACTTATGCAGCTGTAATGGATCAAGTTATTCTTCATCTTTCACTTAAAATCACACCTACTCCCAGCTTGTCCCTTAATATTATTCAATACTACAGACCACGCACTTACCGTGCCATTCACTTCTTCTACCCAAATTTCCTTCTTTTTGGTTTCACTGCAAAAGATAGAAGAAAAGAGATACCAGGAAAGTGGGATTCCCACATGATGGCAGATCACTGCTTTAACCTTCAGTGAGACTGGCTTGGTTGTTTTCACTCTAGAGAGATTTATAAAAGAAACTTTTTATATGTTGAACGAGTGATCATTTTTTATGTTATGTAATATTAATCGCATCAATATTTGCCAAAATATTATCAAAAATGCCAAATCATGCGGTTTAGGAACCCGGATATTGTTGGGCGGCCAGTTGTATCAGCGTATAAGGTAGCTTCGCAGTATCTGTATAGATGATAGGAAAAAACTGCTGCCATATTTGGAACCAGTGCCCCATATACACTGACGAAAAAAAAAATCGAAACACCACGAAAAAATAGTTGTAGAGGAATGAAATGGCGGCAATACATTTGTATAGGTAACATATTTAATCGATAAAGGTTTCAAGAGCACAGCTTAAAATAAGCGCGAGAAGATCCATTTTAAATGTGAAATGCTGGTACATTAATAACCGGTGTAACCGCCAGAATGTTGAATGCAAGCACGCAAACGTTCATGCATTGTGTCGTACTGGTGCTGGATGTCAGTTTGTCGGATGGAGTTCCATGCCAGTTGCACTTCGTCGGTCAATACAGGGACGGTTAATGCTGGTTGAGGATGACGCTGGAGTTGTCGTCCAATGATGTCCCATACGTGCTCGATTGGAGAAAGATATGGTGATCTAGCAGGCCACGGCTACATGTCGACACTCTGTAGAATATGTTGGGTTACAACAGAGGTATACGGGCGAGCGTTATCCTGTTGGAAAACACCCCCTGGAATGCTGTTAATGAATGGCAGCACAACAGGTTGAATCACCAGACCGACGTGCAACTGTGCCGTCAGGGTGCGTGGGATAATCACGAGAGTGCTCCTGCTGTCATAGGAAATTGCTCCCCAGACCAGGTGTAGTTCCAGTGTGTCTCGGCCACAGACAGGGGGTTTGCAGGCGCTCACCTGACCTCCTTCTAACCAACACACGGCCATTACTGGTACCCAGGCAGAACCGGCTTTCATCAGAAAACACAACAGATCTCCACCCCGTCCTCCAATGAGCTCTAGCTTGACACCACTGACGTCGCAAACGGCAGTGGTTTGGAGTAAGTTTGATGCACGCAACAGGGCGTCTGGCTCGGATCTGTCCTTCAAGTAACCGATTTGTAACAGTTCGTTGTGTCATTGTGGTGGCAACTGCAGCTCCGAATTGCTGCCGCAGACACAGTATGATGCGCCACGGACATACGCCGTGCACGGCGGTCTTCCCTCTCAGTAGTGCCACGTGGCCGGCCGGAATCCGGTTTTCTTGAGGCAGTACCTTTCCTAGACCACCGCTGCCAACAATCATGCACCGTGGCTACATTCCTGCCAAGTCGTTCTGCAATATTGAGGATAGAAAATCCTCCTTCTCGTAGCCCTATTACACGACCTCGCTTAATTTCCGTGAGCTGTTGATAATGGCTTCTTCGTCATCTTAAAGGTATTCTTGACTAACAACAACATACTACGTCGAATCTCAACGATAACTAACGCTCACGAACGTTACAGCGCGTATTTACAGCAAACCTGCTTTGCATGTTCCGAGGGGCGCTACTAGCGCCACACGTATGCGCCGAGCGCGAAATTTTGCATAAACGTCATCTTACAGATTTACTCTCACCGGCTACCAACTGTCGTTTATCTAACACAGCCCCTTCTTGGTGTTGGGATTTTTTTTCCGTCAGTGTATATCCAAGACTAATCTTAACTTTTAAGGAACTAAAATGCATGTTCGGTAGTGTGAAAATTATGTACAAGAAACACTTTTGATTCATCTTTTAGCTTGGTTATTGCGTATAAATATTGTGCGTTGTAAAGTGATTAGGAACTTTGCAGCTCCTGTGCAAGAATAGTATTATCCAATACACTTTCCAAGAACTGAAAACGTATCACATTATCTAATATTTAAAATATTCCAAATAAAAGACTCAAAGCAATTTACAATTTTCATGCAAGTAAAATAAAATAAAAAATATTGTGTTGAAATTGGTTGACCAATATCATACTGATTTATTAACAATTACTAAAAACCCGAAAGGAGGAAAAAATGGAAGAAATGTTATTGGGTTTGAACTGTGTTTGAATATTTTGTGCATCAATCTATGTGATACAAATTGTTCGAACATATTTTCTGACACATGTTTTTCTAGAAGGAGATTTTTAATGACGCTATTCTAATCTTAGATCACGTTATAAAATACTGATTCTTGAGATTTAGGAAATAATTTGTTTTTACAAAATATTTACCGCCCGATTGATCAGATGTTAGTTATGCTTAGATTCTGTTAGTGATTTGTTAGTTAATGAACAGGCAAGAAAACTCTGAATTTCAAGCAGGGAGATACTCGCAATATATAGCTAATCATAAAAAGTCTCGTACATCACGCTGCATATTTCTGCACCAGAAAATTGCAGAAAATTGCACATCTTCGAACAGAAATCCATTACACCCTTGGTTTTAGTGAGTTAAATTTTATTTGACTATATACTGTAAGAGGATTCTCTGTTATTTTCTTCGCACAGATATTTTCTCTCAGCGCATCATAAAAGCTAACACATCACATGTCACATTTTGTCTTTCCACCTCGATTTGACGTTCCTTTTTAAGGTAACATAACTACATTTCAGCGTATACATTCTAAATGTCTGCGCTATAGTAAATGATGTTAACCTCCTTTATTTTGATTAATCTTGATACCGTTTGAAAATAAAAAGTTATGGTTTCATACTTTCTCGCAAAGAAAATATTTGAATATAATTTCAGCAAACTATTTTACTGCTGTCAGCGAGCGAACGTGAGCCATATCGTTAGCTTGCTGACCCTGCTTGTGACTAACAGTTTAACCTGAAAATGATTTCCCCAGTAGGAGTTTCCAAGCGGCCGTTCTGTACGAACCTGGTACTACTTCGTCTACCCCGGTCATCAACGACGTATGGTCGTTCACCGTTTGACTAGAATTCTTGGAAGAAAAGAATTGACATTAGTTTGTTTCAAATGTCGTGAATTTTAAATGAAAGAAAATTGCTTCCTAATCATTATTATTTCACAGAATGTCACAATGTCTACTCTTCTTACCAATGGCTATGTTTATTTTACCTTCTTTTAAAAGCCCGATTCTCCTGGTTTCATTGGTCACACGATATTGGTAGAATCATATCTTAATGGGTGTTATGAAATAATTAAATATTTTACCAGGTCCTTTTCTTCCTGGTGTTTTTGAACAGAGGCTATTTTATAATTTTTCTGTGATGAACGTAGTGTCAAGAAATACTGAAAAACTGAAAAATGTTGTTATTAAAGTATTTATTAGCACATCTCTTATGAGGGAGAAATTTTGTAAAATAAATTGAAAGATTTGCTTTTTGTGCAACAGGATTGTAATGTATTCCATGAAGACAAATATATTGTTCAAGTCAGAAAATGCCGCCCCGGTGGCGCAGTGGTCTAAGCGATGGCTTCTGATCATTCACACGGAAGGGGTCCGGGTTCGAAACCCGGTGAGGCATGGATGTTGTGTTTGTCTTACGGCACTGGCTCTCTCCCTTCCCTGGAACCAGTGACCCTAAATTAGGGACAGGCGATTTCTTATAGCCCATTGAGTTGCTCACGGTGGTCGTAACCCCCCCCCCCAAAGTCAGAAAAGGGCTAAGCTTTTCTATATAAACTTTGATATCTTTAGCTACTAAATTAAACATGTGTAGCTGTGGAATTACGTTTCTGAAAAAGAAATAGGTGTTTTTTGGAGGATACGATACGGGTTGCTGGTTGATACATCGGGAAAGCATTAGCCAATTATTTCAGCGAACAAACAGCTGCAAAGCTATCGCCGTTGATGCATTTTCGTTTGTGTAATTGTGTTAGTTTAAGTAAATTAAAATTTTAATAGAACGGCAATTCTGATGGCTAAAATTGAATAAAACATCGAAGAGATATCTGAAATTTTGACGTTATTCCAGAATAGTCGAACGATTGGTAACATAAAACTTTGGTTTAAATTATTTTATCGTCACGAAATATATTATGATACCTTGACAGACAGAGATTTGCTCAACTACTACTTCTACAGGAACGTATACGAGGAAATACTATTTAATCTCGTTCTATTCTTAATATTTTACCTTAACATACTGCTTCATCACAAATTAAGTTGTTTTCGTTAACACAGAACAAAAATGCAGATCTTCACACTGTTCACTTAAAACGACATACAAAATACGGTTTAAGAGTGAAACCCTGTGCCCTGCATGTCATCTTTCACAGGAAAGTTATGTGGCATATTATGTTTTAATATATCCCCTTTCGAAAATGCACGTGGTGTATGGAAGTACTGCCATAAATCTTATGCACCCTAAATCCTGAATTTTTGGAATGATCACACTTATACGAAGGCGAAGAAAGGAACCACGTTAAAGCAAATTGCACCAAAACAAACCAACGTAGAGGCTAAAATCCAAAATGTTCAGAAGTAAGCAGGACGGTTTGCAGGTTACATTGACAGTTTGCTGTTTCATCTCATTTCATAATTGAAATGAAATAAAACAGTTTCTTCTTGTAAGTTTCACTAGAATCATACTGTGAATTGTTTTGCAATTATTAAAATAATTGTATGTACAACTGAGCCGTCCACTCGCAACTTGAAGCCGCCGCCGCAACTGTGCTCTTTATTTCTTCCCATCGCATTAACAATGACGATGGCGTTCTGTGGCACTCAGAATTTATATTCATTTTTCCACGGACATCCTATTGAGAGCTAAACCTTTTTGTTACAACGAAACCATTAGCAAAGTTGGTTCGTTACGTTACAAAACATGGTATTGCCATTCACATCAGAACTATGACGCAAACTCTGCTCAAATTAGTTCTCCCGGCTGAGCAGAATGCTAGCATCAAAACTGCATGGATTAATATGCAAGCCTAAAAAATGTTCAAGGCACTAAACAGTTGCTGAAGCTCATTGAATGACAGACTATACTCTCATCTCTTTAAGTTAAGATGTTACGACATCAATCGTCGTCTTTACAAATTGCAATTGCCATTAAACAAAGTTCACTGAATACATTAGAAATTGGTGTCTAAACAGCATACCGCAAATATATATCCTTTGTTGACTACCAAAAAACGCTCAGAACAATTGATGCTATATTTTGCGAAACATAATGAAGTTTCATAAAATAATCTCCTACATTTCTTTAGAGCATATTTATTTGGTCATCTATTTTTTGCCCAAATCAAAACACACATCAAAGGGCAAAGAAATCGCGAATTTTGATCAACGTTCTACAAATTGAATTGCTTTTGGAATGCATAGGTATCAAATTCCAGCGTGAGTTTTCGTGTCACACTTTTTCCATTCGTAAGGGTATCATAAATCCGTCGTTTATGCGGGCTTATAAATTCATTGCCTAAGCTTTAACCTTTCTCGATATGCAGAGAATTTCTATGAGGTAGAAAAATTGTCTTCCTAATTTCAAATCCAGTTTTTAGATTACAATATGTTTATTAAATCGAACAATGGAATAAATGAATGCTATGGAAAACATCAACAAAGGAATATCAATTACGAAACAGCAAACAATATGCCACATTGTTAATTTTTGGCTTATGTACACCATACATAAAATAAGCTAGCAGAATCGCGGCGAAAAGCGATGTACATCGCATAATTTTTTTGTTTATGCAGACGAAAATGATATCCTCAGAAACCTATTAAATTGTTTTGCAGACTGCGATCATGGATGCAAAGTTTTCGTCTTTCAAAGTTCCTGCAAACTGTAGTAACACGAAATAAACATTTCTCCTGTAATGAAAGGCTTCACAAAAAACATTTTGGGAAATTTTAAGGCAGAAAACTACCCTGACGCTGTGAGTTAAATATTGGATTCAATCAAAGCTATGCAATATATTATGCTCTTAAAATCAATTTCCTGAATTACACTGGGAATCAATACACTGTCAACGACGATATATATGTTTACTGGGAATCAATGCACTGTCATCGACGATATATGGCCAGAGATCTCATCAAGAAATTTTGAGCATGGAAAATCGGTGACAGGTCAAATGGACACATTACAAAGACGTTTCTGAAGAGGAATACAAAAGGAAATTTTTAAATTTTACATTTAACGTAACTTATTTATGTGTTATATCTATATTAACGATCCTTTCAAAATTCAATCATGCCTTAAAAACATCTCGCTTGACGGAAAAGAAACTCATATCAAATTTGAATTAAGAATAAAAATTACTATTAAAATCACATAATATTTCCTGTGGAACTTTTGATATAGACCAGTGTAATCAAGCAAATATCCTAAAGTTTTGTACAAGGCTCGATTTTCTTTTAAGAACTGCAAAAGTATTAATCAAAAAATAACCTAAACTACCAGAATATGCAAGTTCAAAAAGCTTATAACACAGTATTTCTCCATCTTTTCGTAGAGAAATAGTGCATACTTAATAGCTAATCTTTGACTTTTCATTCGGGGACGTTTTCAAAACAGTTGTTATAAGCATGAATTGCCCAAAATTTTATTTTTGGCATATTATGTGGTCATACGTGAAATGCATAACATTTTGTGTCTAACCATAAAAGCAATACTCCCTTTCATACCCTAACTAATGTGTCTTTTTGTTGCCACGATACCATTTGATGTCCAACCCTGAAATGTCTACCATTTGAGGTTAGATACTGAAGTATAACCACCACCTTGAAAAGCCTTCTAGTAAAAAAATCGAATATTTGACATCTTGTGTATACTGTATTTCTACCTTAAGTAATATGATTTATACTACGCTCTAATAATTTGCAACTGTTTTGTTAAAAAGTTTTTGGTTCAATTTGAAAAATCCGGTTATGGATTCTCAACAGAAATTAACATGTATGCAAGAAGCTGATATTTGTAGTAATCTATTTTGATAATTTGTTATATACACTGGCGAGCAAAAGTTAAGGACTAGATGGTTTTTCGAATGTAACGTCGCGCAGAAGTGTTCCACGACGACTCAAATGATACCATAAAATCCCCAAGTTGTAAGAATACGGGACAAGTCGGCAAAACTGTCCAAACAAGGAATCCAAATGATACAAAGGCATTTATTGAAAAGGTAGCTACGAGCACAATTGGACAGAAGGCAGAAACGTCCATGTGACAGGCGGCTGCCAAGAAAAATCCAGTCTTTAGTAGGGGATATGATCACCCTTGACTGCGTTGCAGGATTTACAGCGTCTATCAATGCTGAGGACGAGGTTGTCAAGGAGCTGTTGAGGTATCGCGGCCCATTCCTCTTGTACTGTCAATCGCAGCTGCGGAATCGTTGCTGGCTGCTGGTGACGTGCTGCCAAGCGTCTCCCGAGAAGGTCCCATACGTGTTCGATTGGATTTAGAACCGGGGATCTTGCTAGCTAAACAATGCGTTGAATATCTTCACTCTCCAACAGCTCTGCGACAGCCACTGTACGATGAAGTGTAGCGTTGTCGTCCATAATGAGGAACTCAGGACCCACAGCACCTCTAAACAGACGCACGTGAGGCAGGAGAAGCTCGGTACAATAGCAGAAACCAGTGACTGAACCTCCTTGGAAGATGTGAATGTCAGTTCGGCTGCCACGCATAATACCGCCCCAAACGAGAACTCCGTCACCTCCAAACCGGTCCCTTTTCGATGATGTTGGAGTTGTGATTGCGTGTTCCCCGCTCACTCCAGATGTGTATACGTCCAGAATCGTTCGTCAGACTAAATCATCTCTCATCTTTAAAGAGAACTCGACCCATGGCTGATGTGTCCAGTTCTTGTGTTCCTGGCACCACTGAAACCACCGTCTCCGATGAGCAGGCGTTAATGGAACACACCATATTAGTCGTCGTGCAAATAGACCACCTTTGTGCAGCTTCCTGGCCACGGTAAAGCGCGATAATGGACGTCCAGTTGCTTGTTGCATGTGCCTTGCGATTTCGTCGGCTGTCTGCCGTCAGTCCTTTCTCCCTGTAGGACGATATATATGTCGTTCGCCACCGTGGTTGCTCGTGAATGACCACTACTAATCTCTCGAACAGCTGATTCTGTCGTTTAAAATACACTCGAAGCTCGTGAAACGATGCTGTGAGCGATCCCGAACTACTCGGCTACACTAGTCACACTTCCGCCTTCTTCCAACTTCCCAATGACGCGACCTCGGGTAAGGTCATCCAGAAGTCGTTTACTGAATTGTCTGTTGGCCATATCACACGGTAGCAGCAACTCGACGTCGTTCAAACCGATGTACACCGTGCAATAGCTTTCACCGAATTGCTGAGCGTACACCGCCCGTGTGCTTTATATCCTTCCGACACTCCCCCTACGTCATGCTGCATATATGCGCATGCCTTACCGTACCGGACACTAGTTTATCTCCTTAGTGGTCTTTCGGTCCGTTCTGCCTGCTCGTTCCGCCGTCATGATAATTTCTCCTCTTCGTCCCTAATTTGTGCACACCAGTGTATATTGAATACCAAATTTGTTGTTTTGGAAAAGCAGAAAGAGGATGCGTACACTCTTTTTTAAGCAACTGTTAAGGATAACCTGCCCGAACATCTGGATACTCCAGAAGTGCATAGCAAGATCTTAAACATTTGTAATGATCGCATTAAAATATCAGGTTAAATATGACGTTGACACGCTCAATGAAAGAGTGGCGGTAGAGGTGCAATAGGATTCGAAAAATAAAAAAAAAAGGTAGAATTAAGTACGTACTGAAAGGAATAGCAGGTCCCTTGCTATTGAAGAAGTACATGACTAGTTGAAAGGAATGCGGATAAAGACCAGAAACCTAGAAAGAGCCAAGTACAGTAGTGGATCTCCTAGGGAAGCCATTAAGTTCCAGTAGGACCCAGTAACCTGCTAGGCTTCCGAATGGGGATTGAAGTTTTCAGAGCATTGAACAGAGTTGAACCATCGCATAGAGGCTTTAGTAGAAACCGAAGGATGCGAGTGAGAGGAAGAAGCAAATTCACAGTTAGGGTGGTCGTCAGTGCCCCCTCCCCCCCGCTCCTTCGATTCCCAGCAGTAGGCAATCTTTTGCCGCAACCACGTACTTTTCAAGTGGTGGGAACTCCGTCCTTAATTGTGACGCCTTCTGGACCCATAATATTGGATGAGAGGAAGAGGTTGGAGCTAGCATTCTTGCTTCTTGCGATGAAGTAGCTTGGTGAAGATAGAAAAGATCAACTTAATAAAAAAAAGAGCCCTTTGAAGTGCCAAACCA